>CAJVQA010008738.1:0-12697 GCA_910591915.1 Cetraspora pellucida
TTTTAGGACAGAAAGTTGTAAAGAAAAGGTTTAATTAGAAGTTTAAGAGCTGTTAGTTAAGTAAAATATTGAGAAAAATTGAATTGTTTGTTAGAGAAAAGTTGGTTTTAGTGATCTATGGGGAGAGTTAGGTGATTTGCGTCCCTTCAAAAATAATTTCAAATCTTTTGTATTATTTTATTTAAAAAATACAGACCTAATCTTAAATTATAATTTAAATCTTTATTTACAAATTATAAAAAACAATTTATTAATATTAATAAAAAAAAGCCTTAATTATATCAAATATAAATTATCATCAAACTTGTAAAGTTATACAAAAGCTTACTTATTTTAGATTTTAAAATTACTTTAATTAACTTTTTATAAGAATGTTCTTTATTTTGTATTAAAACTATTTTATTTTGTATATATATTTGTTTATACAATAAAAATAATTCTTATACTATTCTTTTTTCAGATAATTATTATAATTTTAAAAACATATCAATATACTCCTTTTATATATTATTTAATAAATTCTTTGCTTCTTCTTTAATAACAATACAACTAAATAAATTTATCTTGAACTTAACTTTACTATTTTTAACAAATATTAAAAATTTTAAATTATTTTTTTTAATGTTACTTTTTTATCTTTATTTCACAAACTTGCTAATAAAGTAAAAATATAATTTAATAAAAATAATATTATTATTAAAAACTTCAAACATTATATTTTTATTTTTATTTTTATTTTAATATTTTATTTAAAACAACTACAGAAAATAATAAAATTTACAATCTTAATAAACATTAAATCATTATTAAAATTATAATAAAGCTAGTTAATACATATTTTTTTGCTTAAGTAATTATCTATTTTCATATTTTTAAATAACCAATTATATAGGCATGACAACTTAGTAAAGTAGATAAGTTGTCATTCTTTCAAGTGGTAAGTTCTAAGTTCAAAACTCACCAATAGCAAAATTTGAATAAATACTTATATAATATATAGATGATATTATAGCAACAGTATTCTGTTGATCAGTTAAGATAAGATATCTGTAACTATGATTATACTAGCATGACTAGCAGGTCATAGAGCATACTAAAAATACTAGAAATATGTTGTAAAGTTAGTATCAGAGTCTGAATAAACTCTGTAAAGGTAATCTTTATTAGTATTCTAAAAGTGGTTAGAATTTTTTATCATTATGTATTTTAAAAAGAGACTAGTTAATGGCATTTTTATTAATAAAATAATTTAAAGAAAAACATATTAGTAGTATGTTAACTGTTTTGAGAAATTTTGAAAAATTAATTTTTGATATTCATTTTGAAGATAAAGATGAATTCTAACCAAATTGATTACTATTTGAAAATGGTTTTGTAGTGTATAAAGAGAAATAGATTTGTGTAAGAAAAGAATTTTAGTATAATTAAGTTTAGTAAAAAAAGTAGTAGTAAATTTATGAAGTAAGACTTTGAAAGTTGAGTATAAGATATCAAATAGAATAGTAACTAATATATTAATAGTTGGATTATATTAATAGATAATATTTGTAAGAAACTTGGGTTGAGTTCTAGTCAGAGTTTTAATAAAATATTTAAAACTCCATTTTGAAACTGGTTTCTCTTTAGTTGCAAGTTTAGTAACTTTTCTTGATACAAAATTGATAAGATAAAGCTTAATAAATTTAAAAATTTTTTGAGATAATGGTGTATTGAAATTAGTAAATAGTTTTATTTTGTCAGTAATAGAAAATTTTTTAGACTAATCAAGAAGGCTTTCTTGTGCTTGTTGTGAAATTTTGAATTTGTTTTGTTTTGTAACTTTTTTCTTTTTGAAAAATTAAAGAAATTGTTTAAAAATTAGATATTTTTATCTTTATTGATAAGAGCAAATTTAATTGTATAAAACATTGTATATTGCTATTGATTAAAGAATTAAGTTTAAGTTACAAATTTCAATTTAAGATTTGAAATCTATATAAAATTTTGGTAAAAGAATCAAGAGAATGTTTGTTGTTAATGAGAAAAATATATGAAATATTGAATTTGTAACAGATGATACAGATATGGTATGTTGTATATAAGCTTTAATAGCTACAGTATTGGATTTAAGATTTGTAATAGTAGAGAAAATAGCTTTAAATAAGCTGTTATAATTGAAAGGAAATAATAAAATTTAGTAACAAGTAACTGAGAAGTAGTATCTTTGGTTTTTTAAATTGATTTAAAGTTATGTTCATAAAAGTAGCAGAGCCAGAAGTTGAAGAAGGAAAAATATTGTAGATCTTGAAAAAAGTTGATAATAATAAGAAGTAAATAAGATATAATATATTTTACAAAGACATAAAACAACAGAAAGTTGATAAGATGTTTTAAAATAATGAATTTTGTTTCTCTTATAATATTTAGTTAAATGAACAGTAAATTGAATAGGTTTGATTTGTTGTAAGTTACTTTCTTTAACAATAACACCAAAATGGTTATTATACTTAGCTAAAAAAAAATCTAAATTATATTGGTTCAGTTCTTGACTAATAGATGTAAGCATAATTGCTTCAAATTTTAATATATATTTAATATAAGGATTTTTTGAGTTAAAATAGATTTGAATGATATAGAGATATAACAAATAAGGAATATTACAGATAAGAGAGTATAACAAATAAGAAGATGTGATAAATAAGAGAAGAAAACAAATAGAAAAGTGTTATAAGTAGTATATAACACTTTATAGATTTATTTGTAAATTAGAAGTAACATTGAACAAATTTGTATAAATTTAGAAAGAATACAAATTTGTAATATGGATTAGTAATTCTATTTGGGTAGGTTTGAACAGGAGTAAGCCACAAAAAACTCCCCAAAAAATAAAAAAATTAAAAAAATTAAAAAATTTTTACAAGAGAGTTTCAAGTATTTTGTTAATAAATTAATCAAATTTGGTCCAAATTTGATAAATAATATATAAAAATAAAGCTATTAATGAGCTCTTTCTGTTTGTTCTAATGAGCAAGAGCAGTTTACTTAATAAATTTCTATAATAAAGTAGATAAAAGGTTTTAGTATTTAATTATTATATCTCTATGAATAAAAAACTTAGAGATATAAAACTTATTAGTTTAAATATAAAAGTATATCAAAAACAAGTTTACTTAGATGCCCAGAAATAGTTTACTTAATAAAATATTGAGTTATAGTCAGTTTTGTGTTGTAGAAAATTGGTATAAATGATTATTAGAAAGAGTTAAAAATTTGCATCCATATAGTAAACAGATTTTATATTAACTATTTAATTAATCAATTAAGAAATTTTTTAACCAATTATTAATCAGTTAAGATTTTTTAGATAGTTCTAATCTCTAAGAAGTTTGATATTAGAAAAGTGAATAAAAGCTTTGTATTGATCAAAAATACTGTTAATGGCTTGTTTAGAACATATTAAAAGTGGTTTATATCTTTTTTTAGTAACTTGTTGAATTTGTTAACAAAATAGTAATAAGTTTTCTATATAACAAGCATAATATAATTGTTTTCTGATATCTTGTACATGTTGGATTTATGCAAAAATTTGAGAATAGTCATCTAAATTAAGTGTTCAAAGGTTATAATAGAATTGGTTATTAATAATCTGAATTTTAGAGTTTATCATGTTCATGTTAAGGTTGTTATGAATATTTTTAACAATTTTTATTAAATTTTCAAGGTCTTTAAGTGATGTGTAGAATAAGATAAAATAAGATGAATATTGATAATTGTAGCTTTGTTTACAGATTTTTTTATTAAGAATAGACTGTATTAAGTATTACTTATTAAGTATTCAATATTATGCTAAGTGGTTTTAATGCTTTTATTAGTGTTATTATTAAGTGTTGTATTGTGTAGGCTAAGATTGTAAGAAAGAAGGTCTGAGAATTCTGTTTATTTGTTAGTTTATAGTTAAAGATTTTGTAACTGTTATTAGTATAATAATGTAAAAGTTTGCTATATACATTAGTAAAGATCTAGATAAATGTAAAAATAGAATAATTACTAAGTGTTAAAGTATTGATGTTGTTAAGTTTGTATAAGAGAAAAAATTTAATGTTAAATAAATTAGTTTAGATATAGTTAATGTAGCTATGGCTAGTATTATTTGACTATATAAAGTGCTTGTTATTAACATATGCACTGAGATCAAACATGTTGGAGTATTGTAAATACTTAATAAGTTTGAATTTAGATAATGAGCTACAGATATCATTAAGTGTATTAAAGTTACCAAGTATTATTAAATAAAGATTGTACTAGAGATCTTATTGAATTCATATAATAACAGTATTTGTATATTGTTATATTTTTGCATATTTGTAAAAAAAAAATAAACAGCTATGATTAAAGTTTAATTTTACTCTTAAAAAAGAGATTTAAAGCAATTTTGGTAATTGTATATATGAGATTGTAAATATTTGTAAATTATAATAGTAGCACCTTTGGGTAAGCTTTCTGAGTTAGCCAAAAAATAAGTAAATAGGTTATTATTATAAAATTGAAAGTTAGTACTATTAGTGATTTTAGTTTTAGTACTATAAGAAACATGAATATTATTGTAAAAAAAATAATTCTGCCAAACTTCTTTTTTAGTTACTATGTTATAATCTCTAAATTGTGTTTATAAATATTTAAATAAAGGTTATATAAAGATTGTGTTGATGTTAATACTTGTAGTATAGTGTGACTATTAAGAAATAAGTCAGGTAAGATAGAAATAGAATTAGAGAAATTCTTTTGTAGATCATATTAATGCAGCCACCACCTTTAAAATTACAATATTCACCACTTCTAGTAAGCCATTCTTAAAAAAAATAAAATAAGTAAACAGATAATAAAGTCTATTTATATAGAGAACCAAATTTATGATGACCAAACTCAATGTACAAAGCAGCTATAACACTTTTTGCAACTGTGTGAGTTGAGTATATAGTAAGCAAATTTACAAAGAAACTCTTTATTTCTTGGAACTATATTGATCATCTTATCTCAAAAAAAAAATCACAAGACCCATTCTACAATATACTACTAAATTCAGATTCATGTTATAATAAATAGTTAGCCAATCAAGGCCTACCTTTACTTTCATATCCATAAACTCTATACTTCTTTCTTGAATATATACATTCTTATAATTATATATTACTCAATTTTTATAACTTCACACTGGCAATATTTATTAAACTAAACTATAGTAAGTGCTATATTTATCTGACCACTTCATTTTACAATAATCTGACTATAGATACTATCTATCAATTCCTATTTCTTTAAAATATTCATTAGTACTTAATAATACAAAATATATCAAACCTGTTCTTGAAGCTAATACTATAAACTACACTTATATACAACTAATAAAAACTGTCTTATTTGGCCATGATAATACTGTTATTGCCAATAAATACTTTGGCTTTATATAACATTCACATACTACAATAAATTTTTAACTTATAACTTTCTTTTACTACTTTCATATTTACAAATAATTATTTTATTTTTATAATATATCCATAGTTTTGACTATTTACTAAGCAATACTTGTAGCAATACTCTAACTATTTCTATTAAAAATAATTACAGTAAAGCCTATATTTACTTTTTATTTAAACCTAAATCTCTATCTAATTATTTTATTTCATTACTTTAAGCTAATTGATATTATCCAACTATTTTATAATCAAATACAACAAAAGATAATCTTTTTAACTTAACAAATTAATATATTACAGTATTAACACAACTATTTTCATCACAAAACTCTATATCTATGCAAAACATATGTAATCTTCATTAAATATTACAACACATAATATTTAAGAATTTAGTACAATAATAAAAAAAGAAGCTTGGCAAATCTGCTGTTTTTATAACAATATTGATATTGTCTATATTACTAAAACAAAAATTGCCAATACTACTAACCTTCATTTTTGTAACAATAACCTGTTTATCTACTTTTAGTAAATTCTAAAAATTTTGCAGAATGTTCTGTCATTATAATTCACAACTACCTTCAATCATATATATACAACTGCCAAACACATTCTGAAAAAGTAGTAGCTTTAGACCTTATTTTTAAAAATAAAATCAAACTCTGTATTATAGCAGTTTATTTCTTCTCTACTAATATACATCAACATAACAAATCACAAAAAACTATTATTTCATAAATTTAACAAGTCTATTAACTAAATCTTAACTCAATTATTCTTAGTGACTTCAATATACATAATGATATTTGTAACTTGTTATCTAAATTCCAACTCACTAATTATCATATCAAACCAACCTATATAACCTTGGGGCACATGTTGATAACAAACACTATATATGCTCAAATAATATTAGTCAAAGCTGCATTGACTATATATGAACTGATTTATTTAATATATTGTTCTTTTTTTCTTACAATCTTAATAAAAATAACAACTCTATACTAAGTGATTACTTTATTCTTCTTTCTTCATAGTCTTTTACTAATGCATTTAGCAAACATCCATACTATTATACTAGCATTAGTTATAGAATTTTTATTTACAAAGCCATATCTCAGAAAAATGGACTAAATTTTCTGATCTGCTTTTTCAAAAACTTAGCTTACATAATAGTTTACTTGATTACAATATTAATAAAAGCATAAAAACTGCTTAGTATAAAATTAAATACTTAACTATTTATACTGACATACACTTAATATCTAATAAAAATCTTACAAATGCAGTTACAATCATAAGTACTTCTTTTACAGCACCTTATTTTACCTATTACTTAAAGAATTTGAATACTTAATCAAAATTGTTAAAGATTTAAATAATAATTTAAATATTAATCTAATTAGTTTTAGAAGTCAAACTATAAATACAAGATCTAATTGTAATCTACAAACCTTGTTTTTAACCAACAACCAGAACTTAAACAATAGACTTAGCATGTATAAGATATTTGAAAACAGCTATATTATGCATGTCATCTTGAAAACTCTTTACTACTCTAATAACAAATTCTACAAACTACTGAAAAAAGATGTGAAACAATTTCTAAATATTTCAAACAAGCTATAAATAGCATCTTTAATTATTACAAATTTTTTATGCATTTTAAAATATTAAACTCTCTAACCAACTAGTTACAGAACTACACTTTATCAAACAATATATACAATTTTACTTTCTTAACTGAACAGCCTAGTGACCAATTGACCAAAACCTATTTAATAATTTTTGGTTTATATAATATTTATTACAACTACACATTAATACCTAATAATACAACTTTTTTATTACTTTTATTATAGAAGAAGTGCTTCAAACTATAACAAAACTTCCAAATTAGAAAGTCTATAGTCTTACAAATATCAGTTATGAAATACTCAAACATGCAGATAATATCTGCATTAAAGCTATAACTCCTCTATTTAATTGCTGCTTTAACTCAAATCAAACTCTTAAATAATGAAAATATAGCAAAATTTATTCTATTTCAAAACAAAACATATTTAATGAAGATCTTAACCTGACCCATCTTATAAGCCTTATTGAACATGCCCATAAAGTTTATACAAAAATTATTACAAACAGAATCAGTATAATATTTTTATAATATCCAATTCTCTTACTATATAATTATGTTGTTTATTTAAAAATAGCATTTTAATACCTATATATATACTTAATAATCTCATTGAAGATGCATTATATAATCAAAAACCAATTTAGCTTCTGTCTTAAGATATAAGCAAAGGTTATAATTTAGTTAATCTTAATCTTCTTAAACACTTCTTGCAGCATTTTGCTTTTCTTATTACTATTACTAATACTATTATTAATTTATTTACTAACTAACAAAATTAAGTTATTACAAATCTTGGTCTTACTTCTTCATATTTAGTAATTAATAATATTGACTAAAGAGAAATTATTATTTTTTTTTATAAAAAATATACTATAATCCACTTATTTTATATATTTACAACAGCTTTAATAGATATAATACTAAAGTTTCCTGGCCAACCAACCTCAAAAATCAAATATTTAACAAACTTAAATCTTACTGCTTTATTCTTGCCTATATGGATAACATTTTATAGATTGCATTTTTATACTAGAACTCTCACAAATTCTATTAATAGCAGAATCTTTTTATAATATAACTAATATCCTAATAAATTCTACTAAATTATTACTTATAACTAATAATTCTCTAACTAATTACAGTTCTATTATAACAATTATTTACTTAACCTTTATTCTTCAAATAAACCATTTAAGTTTTTAGAATGCTGGTTTATACTTAGCAACAAACAAAACAAACTAAGCTTATTACAGTTGAATTATCACATCTTGTTAAAATTGCAAATACAAAAAAAGAAAATAAAAATTACTTACACATATGTACAATATATTATTAATACAGTTATTATTTCTACAATTAAATACTATATCATAACATTGTTTTTAGTTAGAACATATATAACAAAATTTTTACTAACTACATTAGATTTGTTAAAAGTAAAGCTAAACTTAGTTGTACAATTCTTACTAGCATACTACTCTATTCTTAACTATATATTATTCAGAATATATGAAATATTTAACTTCAACACCATATTACAAACTATATCAAAAAACTTAACTTTTCTGATCTTCTTAATATTAATATTTGCATTTAGCTTTAATAACTTCAAAATAATCTTTGGTCACCTACTAGTATCTTAATATATAATAACTCTATTATTAATCAACCAAACAAATATATTACCAATTTCAAAATAATTAATTTTTTAAACATCTTAGTATTATATTTAGTTCTAACTCAATTTACAACATTTTATACACTATTCAACAAGATTCTATCTCATTAGAATCTTTGTTCTTCTTATATCTAAAATATTTAACTTTCAAAAAACAACTTAAGCATTATAGTATTCTATATCTTGATCAACTTATTATATTTGATAACTTATACTTATTAGACTAAAAACACATTTCTTTTTATATATATAAGATTCCAAAAGACAAACAGCCATTTTAGTTTACTTACTTAGAAGAACAAGTTATAAGGCATTCTTACAATCACATACTTCATTAACATGTACACCTACCTAATACAAACTACTACAGTTATATAACTGAATATTTTTTATCTTAAAAAAAACTATTAGTTATTATAGTACTTAATGACTAAATCATTGCTAGCAAAGCTAAAAGACAATTTTCTACATCTGAATCTATTCTTATTACTCATTGATAATGTAATATTGAATTACAATTTATTTAACTTTACTTCCTTCTACCTATTTAATTTTATATATAGCTTGGCTGTTATTTTAACTTTTAAATAATTGTTAACAAATATATAATTGTTATTTCTACTAATCTTTCAACTTAATTTTTAGGTTGAGTTAATATTATGCTAATTATCTTGACCTTATATACTATATTGCAATTTGATATCCTACTCAAATTTCAAATCTTCTAAATATTACTATTGCTACTCAACTATTTACTATAATTTTTGAATCTAGTTCACTTACATATAACCTTAAACAAATAGCTAACTATAACATTAATCTATCAAAACTTAACTTTTATACAGATGGCTCTATTATTAATTTGTGTACTTCATAATACTTTATGGATATTAGATGAGCACAAATTTCTAATAACTCTATACTATATATATTTCAAACTTAAGCAAAACTCTGATTTTGTTTATTTAAAGCTAAACTTACTGCTATCTTATATGCTTTTATTACTATCTCTAAAAATAGTATTATAAATATATATACAAATTTTCAATCTGTAATTTCTAAATACTAAAATATTTAATCTCTTCTACAATATTATTTTATATATATATAATATACTTTTTACTATAAAACTCATTAAATAATTTTGTTAACTTATACAAAATTTCAATTATTTTTTACAAAACTACTGCATATCAAGACAACATATACAACAACCTTACTGACCAACTAGAAGAATCATTATAATCTATTATATCTAACTTTTATGATTTATATTATTTATAACCTATCTTATACTCTAAATCTTAAAAAGTTTCTTTAAGTTAAATAATATAACTCTAACTACAAGTATTGATTCTGCTATAATAATACCTAGGTTAGCTATAAAAATAAGTACACAAGGCTCTAAAGAGTTTATTTTAAGGATAAAATAGTTTTAAGGTTAAAATAATGATCTGGGTATCTAAAATAACCCAGTAATGTTAATACAGATTATAGGTTTAAAGTGTTTAAAGTAAAACACTCAAGTAGAAGTATTAGGTATAGCAATTGGTAGAGAACTTTCAAATAGACTCTTTAAATAGGTGATATAAAAAAGTTACATGTGTAGTCAATTGTATGCTCTTCTGTAATGGTTCATTAAATCACATTATCAACAAGTCATTAATAAAAGTCAAAAAGACTAAAGAGGTTATCTTAACATCAAAAAATATATATATATATTATTATTACTATATAATATGTACTTTTTACTACAAGATTGTAAATATATAAGCAATTATTATTGAACCTAAAATGATTTTTTTTATAATTTATATACTATTGATCAGATTTCAAAATTATCTGTATTTGTATTATATTACTGTAGATTATATCTACTATATAAATTATATTATTGTAACTTATAATTATAAATATCTTTTACTTATTAGATCCATAATAATATAATATCTTTTTATGATATCATGTATAGATCAAGTTGGCAAATGCATGTGCTAACTTTTCTACTTGGAATTGCTAAAGCAAATACCTTTTTAATCTTCAAAAAATAGTATAAAGATGCTTTTAATCTATTATACTATAATTTTAGTTAATAATTAACATATAAAATGCTTAATAAAAATTTTTTTTGATGAAGTTTTACTATCAAAAACATGATTACAAAGTAAAATAAAAAGAACTAAGCTACAACACAAATTATCTATCTTTCTAAAAAAAAGAAAAGCAAATGAAAATATGATTTATTTACAATTATATTATCTTTATTGTAATACAAGAACAAGATATTATTGCACATATAATATCTTGAAAAAAGGATATATTGGTTGTTTTAATAATTATATTTTGATAAAATAATTATGTCAAAATAATAAGTAGGTTTAAAATAATATATAAAATTTTTATATAGTTTTTTTTAAGTTTTTATAAATGTAAAAATTTTTTTATTCTATTAAAATTAGTATAATAAATTTTTGGTAAAATTGAAATACTTTATTGTTAATTTTTATAAAAATTTATTAGTAATTAATTTTAAAATTTTATAAATATATTAAGCTAAACTCAAAATATATTTTAGCAAAATTTTAATTAAATTAATTAAATAATTAACTCAATAATTTTTTTAAATATATTATAGTATAGAAGGCATACAGATACTCATTAATTAATTAAAAAAATAAAAAAGTTTTATTAGTAGTATATATTAATTTGATATGAAAAATTTAAAATTCTATACAAAACTATATAATTCTTATTAATATTTATATTACTATTATTCATATTCTTTAATTGAAAAAAGAATATTTTTGAAATATTATTTAATTATTTGAAATAACAATTAGATATCTTATAACATATATATTTATGTCTTATAACATAAGTACTTAAAAGACCAAATAATGTTGGAATTTTTATAAAAGAATTAAAATAAGATATTAAATAATAACTTTATAATCAATTAACTTTATGGCATATAAACTCTTCTTGTAGATTATTTTACCTAAACTGGACAAAAAGCAAAAAATTTCTAGCAAGAATACAGCAATAACTACTAAGTAAGTGAACTTGGGCCCTTAATTAAACTTGTTCTACATACTAAATTTGACCTAAAAGAGGTGTCAACCTCAGAAAAATCTCTTACTAGCAGCCCTAAATAGTAACAATACCAACAACAGTATTGCAGAAAACAACTTGCATTCTAGTGAAAACAGTTCTAAGGACCTTTACATTTTTACTAACTTGGCATATAGACACAAGATATCAGATCCAAAAATACTAAAAAAACAGTAGAAAATCCACAAACCAACCTACCACAAACTCTGAACCAAACAACCTCCCAAAGCATCTTTTTCTCTTCTTCTTTAATTTACTTCACAAGCAAACCAACTATTTCAAAGAACTCTTTATCTACAATCTCAACTACCAACTCCTCTATCAAATATACAAAAGAGTTTATTAGTATTAATATAAAAGATCCTGTCA
Organism: Cetraspora pellucida; assembly: GCA_910591915.1. NCBI lineage: Eukaryota > Fungi > Glomeromycota > Glomeromycetes > Diversisporales > Gigasporaceae > Cetraspora > Cetraspora pellucida. The sequence continues at coordinate 12,257 of CAJVQA010008738.1, forward strand.
AATTCACCTTTACTGTCTACTTTCTTGTTTCTGACTTTGCTGACAAATATCTCTTTACAGTTGATCTTACCAAATCTGGTCATGTTTCCAATCTTATTACCTTTACAATACAATGGTTATACAAGCACAAAAAAGCTTTCCAATTAATACTTTTTGTCTTTACACCTACTAAAAACAATTCTGTAAACATCAGTGCCAAATTTCCTAGAAGTACATGAAGTTGTGATCTTAATCTAATTATTTAGTTATAGTCTAAAAAATATTCGAGCAGAAGTGCAAGACATGGAGGAACATATAAACAAAATAAATAGTATATGGGATATATTAGAAGAAGCAATTATCACTGCAGCAAATAAGCATATATCTAAAAAAAGAATATACAACACAACAGCAAATAGAAGAACTAGTCCAAAAGCACAACAACAAGAAAAAGATATCGTA
>CAJVQA010008739.1:0-12697 GCA_910591915.1 Cetraspora pellucida
ACAGTTTCTAGAAGCAGTAATAATTGCTGAAAGAATAGCAAGAATTTTAGCTTTAAAAGAGCATGACCAAAGTTTAACTTATGTCTAAAATGAATGAATAGTTGTAGAGTTATCTACTTGGACCCAGCCTATGCCTATAGAGCATTAAGAAGTACCAAGCTCAATAACAGAACCATCAGTATAAAATGAGATAGTAGTTAGGTTATAATTAGAATTAGTAATAAACTATAAGCTGGCAGTAAGTTGGTCTAATTAAAAGATGCAAGATAATTGTTGTGAATTGATTGTTAATAAAGAGGAAATTGAGATATGTAAAGAATGTTGAATAGCTACAGAGTATGCAATATTAAGGAAATTGGTATATAGTTAAGAGTTTTGTCAAGATTAATATAATAAAGTAATTTAGTAGCCAGATTTGTAGGAATAAAGATAGTGTATTTGTTAGTAATTGTATTGAAATTAAAATAATATTCAGAGCATATAGTAGTAGTAGAGGGAGTGGTAGAATAAAGATTAGAAAACTAAGACTAAAATGAACAGTGCCAATGAGTAATAAGAGTAAGACCTGTAGGGCTGTTATGCTTTCTGGCTTTGGTGACAATAATTTAATTATTGTAAACAGTAAGTAACCAGATCTTGGTATTAAAGTTAAAATAGTCAGTAGTATAAAAAAAGTAGTTTGATTAAAGTAGATTAAAATAATTATATAATAAATGTTAATAGGAATGACTTGTGGTAATATTCTCAAGAGTAGTAAACCATTAAGATATAATACCTTTAGGAAGTTTTTTTTTTTTTAATTTAATGATAAGGCCATGCCTTTAATTTTATTAAAATTTAATTAAAGTTTTTATAAAGAAAAGCTTGCTTTTAAATTACATATAAAGAATAAAGACTCAAATATATAATCTGTAATCTAAACCTACAAGAATGGCCAAGGCTTATCTAGATTTGGGTATTAGTAATAATATATAAGAGAGGAGTATAATATTTAATCTATTAGATAGTTCAAAGATTAATTTTAGTAATAATTTGTAGTATTGAGATAGGAGGTAATAGTAGATTAGTAAGAGAATTATGAGTTGAGTTTGTAGAAGATATAATTGGAAACTGTACTAAATATAAAATACAATATGAGATCTATATTTGTTTATATATTTGTTGGTTTAAATAAAGAAGAAATTTAATAGAAAGAGAGATAGCTGTATAATAAGAAATAGAAATATTATGAATAGTAGAAATAAGGTTGATAGAAACTAAGCCAAATAAAGTAAAAATAAAAGATAGTATATAAGAAAAGTTGTATAATTTAACACTTTTAAGTATAAGAATTTTTTGATATAAATTAGAAACAGAATTAGTGAACATGTCAAGAGCAGTAGCATTTAAAATGCAAAAATAAAAAGAAGATCTATTAAGTTAATAAAGGAGTTTTTAAAAAAAAAAGTTAAATAAAATTAGGTTATAGTAATATTGTTATTTTGGTTAAGAAAGGTTATTTGTATAAACTATATTAGTTAAAAACCTTGTATAAGTATATTTGTTTGAAGATATATATTATTTTATGAAAGTAAATATAAATTGTTTGCTGTTGTATTTGTTTTAGAAAAAGAATTTTATTATTTCTTAAACTTTTAATAGTTAGATTAAATAGTTTTGAAGAAAGTAATTTATATATAGTATAATAATCAATAAAAATTTCTAATAGAAATAGAAAGTTTGAAAATAAAATATTGTGTTTTGCAAGTAGCAAAATTGAAAGATTAGAGTAAAGCTTTGTGCTTTATAATAAGTATTAGTATATTTATTGTAAGTTTAAATTACTAGATTTTAAGAAACCAAACTTTAATTCAAAGAGTATTAATGATATTAAACAGAGATATAAAGTTAAAGATATGTTCAATATTAGAAACACTTAGTTTTTATATTATGTTACTAAAAGTTAGTAGATTGAAGAACAGTAGATTAGTAAGAACAATATAATTAGTATTTTTTTATTAATGTTAGTATTTTTTTAGATTAAATAATAAAAAAACAAAAGAGTTTTGTTTAAATATTTTTGTAAATTGAAATTATTTATAATAAATATTTAAGAAAAGATTAAAGAATAAGATTAAAAAGAATTAAAATTAGTAAAAATATAATTTTTTAGTATTTAATAAAGTTGAGAAAGTTTTTAATTTTATTAAAGATAATATTATGAGTTGGTTTTGAGAAGCTATTTTTATTAAAATATGTCTAAGTATTAAATAATATCCTAGTCTTTTCTGAAAAAAATAATTTGATTATTAACAGTAAATATAGTTAAATATAAAATAGATAATTTGGATTTGCTATAAAGAAAATCAGATTTGAAAGAGTTTATCTTAATGTTGTTTGATTTGTAAAGAATAGATTTATCATTAAGTAGAGGCCTGCAAATTAACTATTTTTAAGGTCTAGCTCAGTTTGCATTTAAGATTAAAAATTTTTTGCCAGTCTGATTTATATATATTAAATTGTTTCTTTAGCCTAGCCTAACTCAGTCCACAAAATTTCTTATATAATTTTATAAAATGTTAGGCATGACTTGGCTCACAATTATAAAATTTTGCTTCAAACCTGCCAGACCGCAGAACTCAATGCAAGCCTCTATTATTAAGTATATTTTGTATTGTAGTTTAGTTTTTGTAATACTAAGTTTTATTATTCAAATAGGCCAATAAAGGAATAGTAATTAATTAAACAGAAGTATTAAAAATAATATCAAGAAGTAATTGTACAGATATTTTAAGAAATTGATTTTTATATTTTTAGTTAATGAAAAAAAAATAGAGTTATAATAGATTTTTCAAAATAAAGATAAATAGGTTTTTTCTTATTCTATTTTATATTTTATTTGAACTGATTACATAAAGTCATAATTAGTAATGTCTTTAGTAAGTTAAGAAGTATATAATTCTATAATAAGATTTATGTTAGAAGTTGAAATACTAATTTGTTTGCAGACATCTTGAAGTTATAATATTAATTTTATTAAAGACTTTAGACATATTTTGAAATAATATCCAAGCTTCTTTGTTAGTTTTGTAGTATTTAATTATATTATATAAAATTTGAATTGGAATATGAGTAAATAAGTTTTTAGAAGTAGTAAAATTAAGATTAAAAAAGAAGTTATTGAAGACAATATAGTTTAAATATAAAAATTTTTATAAAAATTTTTTTAAAGAGTTCAATAAGAGATATAGAATGCATTTGAGTAAGTATATAGTTCCAATTTGATTTTTTAAGAATAAGAAAAATATTAGAAGATTTCTATTTAGTAAGAATTTTTTAAAGTTGAAAACATTTATTTAAAAAAATTCTTATGCTTTAAAGCTTGCATATTTAATATGTTTATAGCATATTTCAGAAGAGCCAGCTGCTTTTTGATTTAGAAAATTAAAAATAAGTTCTTATTATTCTTGTTATATAATTTTTTGAATAAGTAATTTTTAAGTTTAGAATATAGTTTATAAAAATTAATGTATTTATTAGATAATAAAATAGTTTTAAAAGATTTTAGTTATAAAATAAAAATAAATTGCATCAAGTATTTTATTATGTTCAGTTAAAATTAAGTTATTAATTAATAATCTGTCAATATATATATTGTTATATTTTTCAAAAATTTTTTATAGAAAGTTTAAAAGTTTTAGAAAAGAGTTTGTTTCAGTTATCAATTTTTTTGTTTTTGATTTTATTATAAATAATTTAGTTTTAATAGTAATAAGAGCAGTTTTAATAAAATATGTTTATTTTTAAGATAAAAAAAAGTAAATAATAGATTTTGAATTGTATTATTAGAGTATTTAAATAATAATTTTGATGTAGTATATTAAAATTAGATAAGTTAATATAATTTTTAAAAAATAAAATTTCTTTATAGCAATAATAGAATTAAGGATACTTAGAAAGATTAGTTTCTTTAATGACTTTAATAGTATTTATTTTTTGAATAAAATATGTTCAAAAATAGTTTTAATTAAGACTTTGTAAATTTTGTTCTAAATATTATTAAGTTAATTTTAATTAGTAATTGTAAAAAATTTAATAAATAATTATTAGAAGTTTTGTATTATTTAAATAGCATAATTTTCAAGACAAGTTTTAGAACAACTTTTCTAAAAAAAATCTTTTGTTTATATTTTTTGTAAAGTTTTGTTTATTGATTACAATAAAAATTTCTAAAGTAATAACATTATGATCAGATTTTAGTAATAATTTTGAAATATATCAGTGTTATAATGTTTGTAATTAAAATATTAGTTTAGATTTAATTAATTCTACTTTGTATATTAAAATGTTAAAAAGTGTAATTAGTATTATTTGAAAAAAAAAGTTAATAAATATCTTTGTATTAAAAACTAAAAAGAAATTTAATAAGTTGATGTTCTGAAATAGATGATTATTTTAAAGAGAATTTGTCTATATGAAAATTAGAAACTTTATTAAAATTATATATAATAATAGTTTTGTAAAAAGAGTTTTGTATTAACAAGATTGCATGTTCAAAGAATTTCTTTTTGAAGTAATTTTTTTTTTGAGTTGAAATATAAATTTAAAGAATTCTAATAAGAATGTTTTTAAAATATAAATTAATATCAACAAAATTATCTTTGTAGCTATGAGAGTGTGTGACATATTTGAAGATGTTTTTGTAATAAAAATTTCTACTTTAGCTTGGTGTAATTCTTGAAAAGAACTTCAAAAACTAGAATAGTTAAGTTTTGCATCTTAACTATTTGGTTTCTTGTATATGTTTTACTAATTAATATTAACAAATTTAACAAATCAAAAATTACTAACACTTAACTCACTCTTTGCAAATAATAAATATATATAAAGAAATAATTGCAAGTTTAATTTATCTAATTTCCTAAAATGATACTGCAAACATATGTAATATTCAACTTCTGAACCTACAAAATTTTTTATTAATATTCTAAAAACTGCTTCTATTAATTTGCTTTATAATTAATATGCAGTTCTAAATAAGTTAAATTCAACATTAGGTTTACAAAATACAAACAAATAATCTTATTTCTTTATTACAAGTCTAGCTTAAACAGAAAAATCCTATGTTCTAAACTTATTTATTAACAAACTTGTACAAAAAATATCAAATATCTATTACTTGCACCAATTAGCATAGCTGCAAATAATATTAGTAGTAAAGCAATACATTCTATTTTTAATATCAGAAATTCTAATATATTATAAACATTAATCTTCTAATTTAAAGAAAACTTAAAAGAATTACTACAAATTTAGACAATAATTATAGATAAAATATTAATACACTATTTACTTTTATATTAGATACATTTGCCTATATATATAAAAACACTTTAACATTTAGTGGCATTAACATCATAATTTTAGATAACTTAGCATAATTACTACCAATTTATAGAATATTTATATTTCAGTTACTTGTATAAAAGCTTTTTTATCTTTTATTTTTAACTACACCTTATTAGCAAAACTAAAACTCCAATTTTTCAACATCTTTTAAGAAATTCATATAAAAGAAATCTCAAACAATTTATAGAAAATTTTACAAAAAAACTTTTTAACAACCTGTACTAACTATAATATTAATACAACAAACATAGTTGGTCACTGTCAACTTGCCAATAACATCAATAAAATTATTTGTAACCTTCTTTTAACTACAAATATTGAAATAGATTTATTAGCAATTGATGCAATTTATGGAACCCAATTACCAAGTAATAAACAGAAGATCTGTTTAAGCACAAAACAGTTCTACTATTACACCTTTATTTAAAAATAGGCTCAAGAGTAATGTTCTTAAATAACACTATATTTTCAGCTAGAATTTGCAATAGAACAATTGGCATTATATGAGAAATCTATAATAATAATATTACAGTTGTGTTTTCTGTATCTAATGGTATAGTTAATACAGCAATAAGCAAAACAACTTTCTACATTACTCTAAATAGTGCACATACATCTAGAACACAGTACCTATTTCAAAATGCTTTTATGCTTATAGTTCACAAATTACAGGACTTAACTCTACCTTATGCAACAATCTGATTAGATGAACAAATTTTTTTTTATGGTCAAACATATGTAACAATAAGTTATACAAAATTATTATTAACATTAAATATTCATGCGCTTAACAAATCTGTAATATGCATAGACCTCTTAGTATTAGAAGAATATAATTGATTGTAGAATAATTCACAACAATTAGGTTTTTAAATTTTATAATACAAAATCATTTCTAAAACAAATAATCATAAACTTTTAAAATTTTGACTTACAACAACTCTTAATTATCCTATATTTCATATTACACCACATGTAAAACATAACATAATATTAAACTAAACTTTAATTAACAAACTTATGTAATTGTCAAAATTATCATCTAGGTTTATAACACATCTCTCTTATTACTACTAAACCTACTCTAACAAAATCTATAAATACAACAATAAATGTCTATATTAGAATAACTTAACAAGCTTAAAATTTATTAATACTCACCATCACAGCATATTGGCTGAATTAAGCAGCCAAATAGTCACCAAATCTAATTATTTCATCTCTAAATTTAAATTTTAATCAACAAATTATATATTAAACAATTATCTTAAACATTTAAAAATTTTTTAAGACTACTGTTTGTACTAATAACAAATTAATTCATCTTTCCTACAGACTAATCCATCTTACCATCTTCAATGCATCACATTAAACATACAAGTTTATTAAAACAACACAACATAACTCGAAAAACATCAATTATCTTAACCAAAATCTATATTAGATACTAATAATCAAATTCTTCAAAATTTTAATTAGTTCATAAGTGCACTGTAATTAAGATTAAAAATTCCATTTTACAAACTTATAATACATGTAATTTCATATAAGCTTCTGTAACATAGATTTCATATAAATTTTGCATGTGATATATAGTACTGGTACTATGAAAAACTCAGCTAGAATTATTGATCTACAGTAGATTCTGCATAAAGTTCACAGATAAATTGATAACATACAACCAATTATATAAGGATATGATCACATTCTTACAATTTACATGAAAACATGTTACTGAAAAGTTACTCAAAATTTCAAAAAATTATGTAAAATTACAATTTGACAACCATAACTGTAATGCTAATAACAAAATTTCCTTAAAATATTATTGCATATTTTTAATTTAAACCAACATAATCACCTATCTAATGAAATTTGAAAATCAATAAAATACAAATTAACTTATATTTATACCTCTTTTATCAAAACTAAACACCTTTAACAATCAAGACATAAAGTAACAACCAAAACATAAAACAAAAATAATCTTCAACATTATGCTATCCTATCCTATCCATCTGCAATAACATTTACTTAAAACTAAAATATTTTAAACAATCACTCTCGATCTATTTATCAAACTCAAACACTCTTATATAATATAATTATTCTAATAAACAAATTTAACCCTATAAAAATTAACTTCTAAATAATATAATCTATTACACAACCCATTCACACCAGATATTCTACTAATTCACATAATTACATTCTCTTTATCAATCTAGATTATATCCAAATATACACAATATACCAAATCATTCAATTAAGGTTTGGATGCTAAAGTTTTAGTTACTAATTTAGTAGCTACCTTTTTTGTTGTTTTTGATTTTTTTGGAAACATAATGTGAATTGATAGAATAATATAGGCTTTGCATATCAACTTCGTACAAGCAGATAGTCCAATTCATACAAACTAACAGTCAAATTCGTATAAACTGACAGTCAAATTCGTACAAATTGACAGTCAAATCGTACATAGCATTTTTAATTAAATCACAATATCTTGTGACCTAGTAACTTAAATTATGTAAATTTGGTACCATTTGATTTGTCAAAATTAGATGAATCAAATGATACCAAATTTATATAATTTAAGTTACTAGTTCACAAGTTATTATGATTTAATTAAAAGTGTTATGTACAAATTTGACTGTCAGTTTGTATGAATTTGCTGTCTGTTTATATGAATTTGACTGTCTGTTTGTATGAAGTTGGTATGCAAAACCTGTAAAAAGAGATAGCTCAAGCATTGATCATTATTATTGTATTAATTGATAGTAGTGCTTGAGCATCATCTCGATCACTAGCCAATTAAATTGAGGGAGAGCTTGAGAACGGGCTCAATCAATAATATTTCTATCTATTTTGAAATCTACAAAATTCTCTTAGAAGTTAATTTCTGGTGATTTTACATAATAGTAAGAGTTACACTTTTACAAAGTGCAATAATATACAGTACATTTTTTGAACTACTAGCTAGTAAATTATATTAACAATTATATAATTGGGTTGAAAACATAAACTATGTAATTAGATCAAATTGTTAAAAGCAAGAAAATTATGTTTAAAAAAAATATATATTGTCAAATTTCTTAGCAGACATAAGCAAATAAAAGGAAAATTAGAAACATCATACAATAAATTTTTTTTTAAAAAAAAAGAAAATATAAGCCAGGAAATATATATACTACATTCCTGGTTTAAGCACAACTACTTGTGCAGCAACTAGTGCTCCGAACAGGTCAGTTCAGGTCGGATTATGAGCTAACCCGAACCTGACTCGAAACTTCAGGCCAGGTCGTGTTGAAAACTTTCAGGTTAGAGCTTCAACCTGACCTGAACCCGAACCAACCTAAAACCAACCTGACCCAACCCGAAATGTTAAAGCAAATATATTAAAAATTTTTTAAAAATGAATTCAATCACCCATTTTGCTCTTAAAATTCATGTAATGATGACTATTGAAGTTGACTAATCAAATCCAAACTCAATATGCTTTATAACTACTACAGTAAAAGTCATGGGTTGCATACTAGAATCAATGAAAGTTTTTTTTATTTTTATCCTATGATTCATAGAATTAAAAAAAAAATTTGATTGATTTTGTCTTACAAAATTTCATGGCAGATTCTCGATTTTGATTGGCTAATAGTGATGAGCAAAATATTTGACCAGAATTACTCAGAATTTTATTATTGTTCCTGGGCAAATTTTATCATAATGCGAGATTAATTTCCAAAATTTCTATTTTTGTAATGAAAAAAAATCAATATTACGACCGGAAATTGGAAATTATGTAATGCGGGCCAAAATTTTGCGATCTGCGGCCGTTAACCAATCAAAATCGAGGATCTGCCGTGACAATTTTGTTTGAAGAAATCTGATTAATGGTTTTATTTAAACTATTTAAAAATATGTACTTGCCATTATAAACATATGTACTTGCTATTAGAACCCCCAAAAAACATATAAAATGCTTATTTCGAGCATCTCTAATTGGATAATTTCGGGTCGGGTCAGGTCAGGTTCGGTTCGGGTTAATGCTCAACCCGAACCTGACCCGAACCCGACCCGAAATTTTCGGATCAAATTTTTCTAACCCGAACCCGACCCGATTCGGAGCACTAGATATAATTATGGCGCAAAATCGTATAAAATGAAAATGCATTAATAAAAAGTTATCCGAAATTTACAAAAATTTTATATTATGTGGAAATTTGCATTGTGAACAAATTTACGTAATGCACTAAGATCGATTTACTTAGTAAAAAAGGTCAATTTTGTCACGTTACGATGACTTCTTACAAAAATACAATTATAAAACTAGTTTCTTTATTTAAGTGAAGATATCTCATGCTCCAGTTATCAGGATCGGATGATTTTTATACCATTCGATTTGTCTCGATGAGACGAATCTAATGGTATAGAAATTATCCAATTTTGATTACTGGATCACAAATTATTGACTGTAAAATTTATGTGCACCATAATACCCATATTATACTATTATTATTTTTTATTGTTTTTTTTTAAATGAATATATCTCGCGATCCAGTAATCAGAACCTAATAATTTTTATACCATTAGATTCGTCTCATTAAGATGAATCGATTGGTTAAAAATCATCTGATTCTGATTACTGGATCATAAATTATTGGTCACAAAACTTATGTACGCCATAATACCCATACTTACCTTATATATTATATGTCCAATCGACTCTGAATGCAACGAACATGATATTTAAATTTCACAATAGTTCAGTCATTGGTTCTTGATAAAACATAGCGATTTTTTACAACGACTTTTTTTTTCACTGTCAAATTGCCACAGAAAGAGTTGAGACTGTATAAAGTTTTCTTATTAATACAAAGCTTTTTTTCAATTAAATAAAACAATATTTCATATACTCTATAACGTTATAAAATGTTACAGACTTTCGCTTTCGACACTCAAAAAAAATATTTTTAGTTGTTAATTTGGGTTGTTTTTCTTTTTTTTGACAATTTATATAAGTTTTTAACTTCAATGCCGTAAAACAATTCGTGTTTTTATTTCTTAAATTATGTGGGGTTTTATTCATATTTATTAATTTTTGGCTTTACTAAAATTACTATCTCATTCCTTTAAAAAATAACTTTGATCCCTTTAACTGGATAAGTTCTGATCAGGTATATCGCATTATTGATTTTTCTTGAAACCCATGAACTCACTTCAAGCATCTATTTTCTTTAAAATTAATATTTTCAACTATCGCGTTTTTAAAAGCGATTTTAGGTTCTAATTCATCGTAACTCCCAATACTTGTAGATTGGTATAATTATTCGTTGAAGTGGGGAAGTAGATTCAATATATTCAATAGTTCGTTAGGTTCTAATTTATATTATAGCTTTAGCTTGCAAAATAGCGAAGTAACGGTTTACAATATTAAAATACGTGTTTGTAATGAACTTCGAATGTTTTTTGCAAAAGGAATAGCTTAGAAATATTTATTACGTGAATTTTTATTTTTTTGCATAAATTAATGTAAAACGTAATGGTAATGAATACGTAATTTTTTTGGCGTTATACTCTTATTTCGATCTAATTATCCGGACGACCGTCCGGATTCAACCTGGTACACATTTTCCAGGTGCTTGTATTTATTAAGTACCCTAGCCATGGCGAAAACGAAGTGTCGGGTCATGTGATTTCCTACTCTCTAAATGATCACCCACCAATCAGAATCCAGGATCTGGTGTAACGTGAAATTTTACGAAAACAATAAAGTTTTTTCAAAAATTGCTAATAACTTAAAATTTTGCTTATTAAATCACCTTCTGCGCTCTAATTAAAAAAATTTCTTGCAAAATTTTACTATACGTTATGATTCCCTAACCCTAACTATATGGTTTTTCCTTTTAATTATATGTTGTCTTCGATTGTTTTGATTTTTAGATATCAGACCGGATGCTTCGGAAGTCACATGATCCGACATCTCGTTTTCTCCATGGCTAGGGTACTAGTATTTATTGCAATGACGTGTGTTCCCACATAAATTGTCACCTGTAATTTTGAAAATCAAAATTTAAGATCAGGTGTAACGTAATAGTCAAAACAACTTGTACCGCATTAAAGTTAGGTTTATGATTAGAATAATGTGACGATTTTTTGTAGAATTATATTTTTGATTAGACCGCAGAAGATGGATACCTAATAAAATTTAGGTATATTCCTGTTTTTTTTGAGTCTGATCTTAAATTCCTACGTATAATAGATTTAAACTGTAATTTAATAATTTTATGCACGTTATTTAGGGAACTATTTTTGTTTTTAAATTAAGTCTTTCTCTTTAAAAAAACAATTAGAACATACAGTACATTTGCTAATTATAATACAGTATTATTAAAATTTTAAGATGTTCGTCTGCTTAAAGCAATTTGATTGATTGGTTATGTGTTACGATCTTGACCTAAATCACTAGAACGATTACTAGAACAATCACTAATAAAAATTTTGCTTCCTGATGCCACGTACTCAAAAATTCTGTGTCAAATTCTGTGCCGTGTCCGTAATGCAGGAAAAATTTTTAAAGTTCATTAATGTTAATGTTAGAGTTTAGATCAATATTTACGTGTTTATAGACGAAGAAATAATCAACATTACTAAAATAACCTAACTCGGGCCAATGTTGTAGTTATTCCTCTACAGAATGCCAAAAATTGCAAAAGAATCTATAGTAGAAGTTGTTACATCAAAACTTATTCTTATAATCACTGCAGCACGCTAGTAATATATTAACACTCGTAGATCAACAGGTGTGACATATTCTCTGCCTGACGCTAATTCTTGGGATAGTTGGGATCGATTTTCCGGCCAGATCTCCAAGGTCCATTAGTTAACAATCACGTGTAACGTAAAAAATTCCAAATCAAACGTTCGCTTTGTAAAAATAGCATTTATCACAAAATATACTAGTAAATTACCTTTTGGCTCTAACAAAAATTTTCCGAGGCAATTTTACTGTAAGACTACCTAACATATGCACGAACCCTAACGTAAGTAAATTTTTTTGTTTGGCTTCATACGATCACGTGAACGGAAAATCAATCCTCTCCTCTGTCAATTTCAATAACTTATACTGTTTTAACAAGATCGGTTTTGACAGGGTGGGCTGTATATATATTGTGACGACAGATATTGTGATACCGAATATCGTGATCAATCACGTGAAAAATACACGAGATGCAATAAGTTACATTTGTGATCGAGAACGGTATTTCGGATCCAGAGGGGTAGTATGGGAGGATGTAAGGAGAAATTACAC
>CAJVQA010008740.1:0-12695 GCA_910591915.1 Cetraspora pellucida
TATTTATGTAATTGCAAATGTAATTTCAAAATCTTAATAAAGCACTAGCATGACTGCTTAAAGGAAAAAAAAAAAAAAAAAATTGTTGTTGTAACAAACTCTTTTATTTCTTTACTTAAATGTAATATATCTTGCAATAATTTTATTGTTTTTTCTAATATTAGATCTTTAATTATTCTATATTTTGCTTTTGTTTATATATTTTAAAATATTTTTTTAAACTAATCTTTATTTGTTTCTGTTCTGGCTTTATCTAAAAGCTTCATCTAAGCCAAATTAGTTAATAAATTCTTTATATTTATCTATATATTTTTATAATATTTGCATATTGCTAAATAATTTTAATCTTCTTCTATATCTTCTTTACAAATAATGCAATATAAATTTCTATATAGGTTTGAATGATGTTGTGCTAGTATTTTGGCTACTAGTAATTTTTCATTTATATATTTAATTAAAGTTTCTATATGTTTGTTTTTTTCTTATTAGAGTATTTGCTTCTATTTTGATCTTTTATTTTTTTCTAAAAATACAAACAGTTGTATGTTTTATTACTTCAATCTGGTTCTGTTTTTTTGATTGCTACTGTAAAATTCCATTTTATACTTTTTTTTAAGTCTAAAATTTCTTTTATAAATTGTATTGTAGAGTCTTCTACTATTTTGTCTTTTTAATAAAAATTTATACTAGTTTTTTGTACTGCTTTCTTTACTATCCTATCTATATTATCTAGTTTAAATCCTTCCTTTACTAGTTTATCTGTTTTAATATTCATCTATTATTGCTATACCCTTTAACTTTAATTAGTTCTAATTTAAGCTACTTTAATTCTATATAATTATTAATGTTTCTTTAGTAAATTGTAGTTTTTTCTTTTAAGTCATTGTTTAAATAATATTTTTATATTTTTTCTTCCATATTTGCAATTGCTGTTGTACTATCTATAAAAATTCTAACAATTTTCTTTTTGGGTATCATAGTAGCACAAACTATATTGTTAATAACTTTGGTTTTGTTGATAATGATCAGTTACATACTTCAAAAAATTTTTTATTAAGAACTTTTTTCTCTTTTGCATTTATCTGTACTCAGATTGCATCTATGTGATCTGGATCTTAATTTATATTTTTTGTTTCTTTTTTTAAAGATCTATCTGTATAGAAAAATTAAATCTTCTTTGATCTTGTTTGATTTAAATTTTTTCTAAGAATAAGTTCTCTTTTATTATCCAACTTATTAGTTGCTTTTGAATAATTTTTGGTTCTAAATCTACACATTGTAAGTATTTTACTTTTCTTTTACTAATGCTTGGTTTTATTTCATTTTTTTTATATAACTATGCTATTATATTATAACTTAATTCTAGAGTTTGTTCTTTCTAATTTTTCACAAACTTTAATATTGAGTCTTGAATTTCACTCTTGTTTTTTCACTTTATGCAATTTTTTTTTTTGATCTTTGACCTAAAATGCAGCCTTTGCATTTATTTAACCCTAATTTTACATTTTCTGTTTTTGTGTCTATTTTCTAATGTTCTGTTAAAACCTTTTTTTATGTACTTAAAATAACTTTTTTGACTATTTGATTTGCAATTTCTTTTTTTTTCTTTGTCTTTAGCAACACCCATTTTTTTTTTTTTTATCTTTTGAAACTGCTTCTAGTTGGACTTTAATTGCATGTTTATTTAGTTTTTTGACTACTCAATTCTCTTTTATAATTCTGTTTTGCTTATTTTCTACTAACTTTTTTTCTATATTACTAAACTATTCTGCTTGTCTGCCTTTATATAACTGTCTACATATTAGTTTAAATTGTTACTATGATAATATTTAATTATTTAACTTGCTAATTAATTGTTCTATATATATTAATTTAAGTTTTTTTAATGCTAATGCTACTTTTTTTGTAAAGCTTACACCTAGCAAATTAGCAATTTTACTTTCTTTTTATTTAAATTTGAATTTGAATTGCTGAAATTTAATATAACTTACAGTTTTTTAGCTTTTAGTACTATGTAACATGCTAGATTGTCTTTTCAAATCCTATTTTATAGCTTTGAAGAGTTGTCATGTTAATTTTTTTCTGTTGCACTAATTAGTAATAGTTCTTGGTTTATTTGTATTCTTGTAACTAATTTTACTATACTACTTGTATTAAGTTATATATAAAGACTTGAAGTTTGCTTTATAATAAGTTGATCTTATAATGAATTGCAATTTTTTAAATTTCTGTACAATATTATACTATTATCTGTTGTTCTTGTTATTTCTAACTTGTTTTTTGCTACTCTTAATAAAGAACTTTGAATTTTATTAACTACTGCTTTTGTTAACTTTGTCATTTACAATATATATAGTAGCTTTGGTATAATGCATATATTGTTAATATATGATATTTGTGCTATTGTTATTTTCTTAGTATCTAAGCTTCTTATTGTTAATTATCTCATTTCTTATGCTCTTGATCTAATTAGAGAGTCTTTTAGCTTGCAATTAAACCAAATATTCAAAAATCTTGTTATCTTGTTGGCACTCTTCTTTTGTATTTGCTTGCCTTCAATATTTATCTTTTTGCTTTTCTTTTTTTCTCTTGAATTTATAATAAATAATTTTAATTTTTTTTATTAATTTGTATATTATTTATTTTGAAAAAAATCTTCAGTAATCTTAATCATTTGCTGTATTTGTGTCTTGCTATTTACAATTTATGTTGTGTAATCTGCAAATGCTATTACTGCCTATCTTTATTCTGTTTTTCTGAAGCAACCTTGGTTATAATTATATGTTACTAATACCAATAACATATAACCTAGATTGCAATCATCTTAAATTCTTTCTAGAAGTGGGTCATAAAAAATTCTCCATATTAGTAGAGATAAAACTTCACTTTGTTCTACTTCATTATTAATTTTGAATACATCCATTGTGCCCCAATGTATAATAATTTTAGTTTGCCTTTTGTAGAACAAATTTAATATGAATGTAATTGTAATTTTAGAAATTTTAATTCTTCTTATTGCTAATTTTAGTGCCTCTAGTTATACTGAATTAAATGTCTTTTTTATATCTTGAAGTACTAGCTATAATTTTTTGTTATTGTCTTTTGTATCTTCTATTATAGCATTAATAATATGAACTAGCTTTTCTGTTAAATTGCCTAGCAGGCCTGCAAAGTTAGATTCTTTTAATATTTTTTTTTTACAAAATACTTGTGATAACCTTTTGGTAAGAATCTTGGTTGTGCACTTTTTAAATATTTTAAGTAATGCAATAGGTCTTATATTACTTAAGTTGTAATGTTATTCTTTACTTTTCAGTATTAGATATATTTGTAAAATCTTTTGCTTTTTTGGTATGATGCCTGTCTTAATGTATATTTCTGCAAACTTCTTAGAAATTTCTTGTGTTTGCTTGCTAACTGTCTAAATTAGCTTATATATAATTCCTGTTATGCTTATTGCTATGTTTTTTTTAGACCTGTTAGCATTTTTGACTATTTCTTATTTGTAATGTTCTGATTTAATTTATTATATTAGTCTATATTTATTATGTACTTGGGTTCATAATTTTTTTTTCATCTTCTTTTTAGCATTTCTTGGTTGAATTGTTTTGCTTTCAATTGATTCTGGAAATAGTCTTTTGCTTTTTTCAAAATCTCTAATAGTTCTGTAAACAATTTCCTTTAATCATCTATTTCTTTCATTAGTTTGTCTATTTGTATCTTTTTGCTAGGTTTGTTAAGCAGATTTTTTAATATTTTTTCTTGATTATTTCTGATCATTTGACATCTTTTTTTATAAAGTCTTTATTTTCTTTAGTTATAAAATCTCAATTTTGCTTGTTCTTCTTGTATATAATATTTTTTATTTTTTTAAATCTTCTATCAACTCTTGTAACTATTCATTCTGAGTTGTTTCTATATATGTTTTTTGTTAATGATTAATGTAATGCAGTTCTTTGTTCAGTTTTTCTATATTATCTTTTATTAATCCAACTCTAATATTAATTTTTTTTATACTAATCCACCTTCCTAGCTGAGTTAGAATTTTTGATAATTTTGGTTCTTTTATTTTTTTTGTTGTTTTCTGTTATATTAAATATTCTTTTTTTTGATAATTTTTTCTTTGCTGCTATTTGAATTCTATTGTATAAAATGTCCTATTATCTATCTAATCTATTTTGTAGAGCCTCTTCTGTGATGTTTTGAATATTCAAATTTTGTGATACTGTTTTTAATTCTTGTAGTTAAATTTTTTTCCTTAGCTGTAGGTTCAGTTCTATTCTGTAATTTTTTATATCCTCTTTGGTTGCTTTATCTCACAAAAAAATCATTTTTTGTTTCTTTCTTCTTTTATTTCTGTTGTACTATAAGGTTCAATTAAATATTCTAAATTGATTTGTGCTATTACTGATTGTGATTACTATTTGTGCATACATCTATCTCTTGTATTGCTACCTTAAATAGTCTATTTGCTAGTTCTTCTATAATTAAAATTTGGTCAATTCTTAATTCTGAACCTTTATCAAACTATAAAAACTTTTTTTTCTCTGGATTTACCAATCTGTAAGCATCTTTAAAGTTTTGTCTTGTTAGCCATTTGAGTAGTAAATCTTGCTTAATTGTTTTTTTTAGAAAATTTCTAACCTATTCAATTCTAAATCAATTACACTATTGAAGTTCTATATTATAATTATTTGTGTTTTTTGTAAGCATTTGATATATATTTTTTTTTTCTTTTTTGTTGTTTAGTAGCATATAGAGCATTATAATTATTATTGACTGTTTGTTTTGTTTATATTTTCAACTTTTTTCTTTTGTTCTCTTGTAGTCTTTTTAATATTTCTATTAAATATTTTCTTTTTAACTTTTAAATTATTACTTAGTTGGTATAGATGTTGTCTTGTATTTGCTTCTAAACTAATAGTTAATTCTTGCAAAGAAGATCTTGCTTTTATACTCTAGCTCTTTAATTTAACTGTAGTGTCTTTCAGAAGTGATTTATTTCTTTTTTACTTATGTTTGCATTATTGCATGTATGATGTGTTTCTAATTTATCCAATATTAATTGTATTTTTTGCAATAAGTTTTGCATTTAGTTTAAAATAATGTTCTTTATTGTTTGGTTAGATTGGCTTTCAAAAATATTATTTTCTTTTATATTTTTTGTTTTCTTAGTTCTCATATTGCTTCTAAATTCTTTTTTATTTATGTAAACATTAGGATTTTTTATACTTCTATACTTTTGTTTATCCTCTTTGAGTTTCTTTTTTTCTACTCTTACTTTATTTCAAAAGATCTGATAGTTGTTTTATTTTATTGGCTTTGATTTTGCTATATTCATTTCTTTTTCTAATACAAAAGTAATTGTTGCTGACCTTTTCTGATTACCATTTCTGTTAGATAGTATATATATTGACTTTGCTTTTCTGCTCTTTAAACAGTATAAAAGCAACACTTCTAATACATTTGCTAGAAGGTCTCTTAACTTTGTTGTAAATAGACTTTGGTGGTTACATTAATTATAGTTCTTATTATTTTTGATTACTATTACTAATTTATGAGTTCTGATTGGTAATGACTATAGAATATTCTTTTTAGCAAGATAATCTATTTTAATTATTGTAAGAGCTTTAAACTTAGATTTTTTAATTCAAACTACTTGTAACTTCTTAATGTTTTTGCATATATGTTTTATTTTCTAAATTAATGTTTGCTAGCAGATTCCAAATCATGCAGTAGTTATATTAGTTTATATTATTTTTAACTGCATTAGGTCCTTTTATTTTATTTGCTTCTATTGGACTTGTTGGCTTTATATATTCTTTTTTCTTCTTTTTGTAATCTTTAAATTGTTGTTCTGAACTTTTCTTCTATTTATTGTTTTCTTATGAAATAAGTTTAAGCCAATTATCTTCTTTTTCTTTAATTCTATCTATTGCTTTGTTTCTACTGTATTCACAATCAAAGTTAATTTTAATCCAATTATTAACTTTTTTGAAAACTTCCTTTACTGTCTTAATATAGTAGTTTTTCTCTAAAATTCACTTAATATACTTTACTCTCTCTTTTTTTGAGACTTCTGATAATATGTAAGCTAGCAAGTTTGTCTTAAAAAAGTTTTTTTATTAAAATTTTATTTCTTGATAACTATTGGCTATGTTTAATCATATCAAGGAATATTGTTTCTGCATCATTATTCTCTTCTTTTTTTAATTCTAATATTTTTTTGTTAATAGTTTTAATATTTTTTATAATATCATAAAGCATATTGTTTACTGGTACTTTAGCATATTTTTTTAGTTTTTTTTCTTTTTCATTACTTGTTTTATCTTTTATGACAACTTCTATTTGTCTTGCACTTGAGTTGTTATCTTTGATAATTTTTTTCTCTATATCAACTTTTTTTTGCTAATTATAGGCTTTATTTTCTTCACTTTTTTGGCTCTATTTATTTCTTTTATTTTTTTTTTATTTTGAGTAATTTCTTCTTTATTCATATTTGATATATATTTAATAAAGACTAAATGTTAATTTATTATTCTAAGCTTTGTTACTCATTCATTTGTAATATCTTCTTGCAATTATCCTAGTTCTGCTAAATGAAGAGCTTCAAAAATTTGACTATAAAGCAATAAGCAACCAAATATAATATAACTTAGATTACTTAATGCAAAATCCTTTGTAATATATTCAATATTGCATAAGCTTTTTTAAGTGTTATTAAAATATGATCTAAAATTTTACTATTTATATATCTATAGTTTCTGTTATCCAGCTCCTTAATATAATCTATAATATTTAATTTTTAACTCATATTTATTAATTTACTAGTTTGTATTTTAAATCAGATTATTTCTTGTTTAGACAATTCATGTATACTTATTTGTTGTATATTATTTATTGTATTGTTATATTCTAACTAAAATAACAATTATGTAATTGAAAACATGTTTTGTTTTGTTTGTTGTTGTTTGTTTATACTATATAATTATGTATTAAGATTTTCTGTTTTTCTAAATTAACAACAATTTCTTTAAAGTATAAAAATTTCAAAATTTTGTTAAAAATTTTATAGGATTTTGTATTTGTTGTTTGAAAAGTTTATTTATCTTCATATTCTAATAAATTAATAATAATTTCTAATACTAGAAACTTTTTTTAATACTATAATAAATGCTTGTTATACTACTTTTTATTGTATTCTCAGTTTTATAATTTCAATTTTTTTCTAAATTAGGAATTAGTGAAAAGAGTTTTTTATGCTTTTTGTTTTGTTTATTTTTTTATATTGTTTTGTGTTTTTTTTTATGTGTAATTTTTTTAGTTTATATTTTTTTAGTTTATTTTTTATTTAGTTTGTATTTTTTAAATTATATTTTTTTATTTGTGTTTTTTTTAGTTTATATT
The DNA here is from genome assembly GCA_910591915.1 of Cetraspora pellucida. Taxonomy (NCBI): domain Eukaryota; kingdom Fungi; phylum Glomeromycota; class Glomeromycetes; order Diversisporales; family Gigasporaceae; genus Cetraspora; species Cetraspora pellucida. Next base: position 7,408 of record CAJVQA010008740.1, read on the forward strand.
TTTTTAGTTTATGTTTTTTAGTTTAAATTTATATTTTATTTTTTTTGTTTTTTATATTGTTTTTTATTTTATAATTTTATATTTTGTATTTTTTTTTAGTTTGTTTATTTAATTTATGTTTTTTAGTTTGTTTTTTTGTTTGTATTTTTTTTAAATTATATTTTTTTAGATTGTATTTTTTAGTCTATATTTTTTTAATTTTGTTTTTTAGTTTATATTTTATTTAATTTGTATTTATATATATATTTTTTAGTTTGCATTTTTTTAATTTGTGTTTTTAATATTTTTTTAGTATTTTGTTTTATTTTTTGTTTAATTTTTATTTTGTATTTTTTAATTTATGTTTTTTTTTGTTTTTTTTGTTTGTCTTTTTTTATTAATATTTTTTAATTTATTTTTTTAAATTTTTATTTTTATTTTGTATTTTTTTATTTGTTTTTTTTTAATTTAAAATTTTTTAGTTTAAATTTTATTTTTAGTTTGTATTATTTTTAGTTTGTATTTTTTAGTTTGTATATTTTTTTAGTTTGTATTTTTTTTAGTTTGTGTTTTGATTTGTGTTTTTTATTAGATTGTATTTTTTTAGTTTGTGTTTTTTAGTTTGTATTTTTTTTAATTTATATTTTTTAATTTGTATTTTTTTTAATTTGTGTTTTTTATTAGTTTGTATTTTTTTTTAGTTTGTGTTTTTTAGTTTGTATTTTTTTAATTTATATTTTTTAGCTTATATTTATTTTGATTTAGATTTTTTAATTTGGATTTTTTTTAATTTGTGTTTTATTTTATTAGTATATTTTTTTATTTTTTATTATATTTTCTTGTTTTATACTTTTTTAGCTTTGTATATTTTTTTATTTATATTTTTTATTTTATATTTTATTATTTTGTTTTTTTATTTTATATTTTTTTATTATATTTTTATTATTATTTTTTATTTTATTTTTTTTTATTTTTTTAAGTTTTTAGTTTTTTTTTATTTTTTATTAATAATAATTCTTAATTATTATATTTTTTATTTTAATCTTATTATTTTTTTAAATTTAAATTTTTTATAATTTTTATTTTTATTTAATTAGTTTTTAATTTTTTATTTTATATTAATCTGTTATATTGAAATTTTATATTTATTTTGTTATTTTATATTTTTTATTATTTTATTATTTGTTTTATTTATTATTTAATTTTTATTCAAAGTACTAATAAATACCAAATTATATCTAACTTTAAAACAATTCTTTCTTCCTACTTTACATAATATATTTATATAATTTCTATTAAAACTTACTCTTTTCTTTAAAATACATAACTATTCACTTACTTTTTACTTGATTACAACTTAAATATTTTTAAAATTCACTTTTTATTAAATAGTTTACTAATCTAATATTATTAATTCATTTAATAATGATCAAAAATTTTATTCATTTTGACTAAAAATTATTAATAACAATTTATAACTATACAAAATCTTAATATATACTATTTTTTATTATACTCTATTTCAAATTATGTTTATTGTCAATCAATTGAAAATATACTTTATCTATTAACTTGCTTAAACAAAAATTTATTCTTTAACAAATTCTTTATAACTTAATTACAAATTCTGTTTAACAATTAAATATCTTTGCTGAATATTATATTATAAAAAAAACTCTTTTTATTGATTATCAAAATATAAAACTTGTAGAAACAATAATCAAGACTAACACGAAAACTATTGTCAAAACTGTATTTGAAGACTTAACAAAAAAGAAAGAGTTCCTAAAATAGACCTAACATATAGAATAGTAGTAGGAAACAAGTCAAGAAGCAAGCAAAAAAAAGACAAACTCACCAAACAAGCCTTAAAAAATAAAAATTTTGAGAAAATAGTTTAGACCTAAAATTATAGATCTGTTTGAAACACATAAGCATATGGAAAGATAAACAAACATACATATATAAATATAGATAAAATAAATACATAAATATTACAGAGTGTATATGATTGTAAACAAACAAAAAGTAGCATAAAACACAACCAAAGATGATACAAGCAAAGGCAGAAGAGTTAATAATACTAAAATTGGTAAGTGAAAGAGTGAAGACAGTACTAAGACTTATAAATAGCAAAGAGTTAGAGCAAAAACTAACAAATAAAAACAACTACTTTAATATAAAAGATATAGTTGCAGCAGCATTATAGAAGACAGACTTATTAGAGATAATAATGCTAAAGAAAATATATAAAGCAATAATTAAAATAGACATGAAAGACCCAACCAGTGTAGAAAAATGAACAAAAGAAATAAATTGTATAAGCCAACACCCAATAGCAGTAGTAAACATGAGCAGTAAAAAAAATTAAACAATATTAAAAGAAGAAGTAACTATATTAGAAATGTAAATAAAGAAAATAAGACAAACAATAGATACAGTAGATATAGTAATAGAGAAAAAAAAACTATAACAAAACACAAGTGAAAAAGAAAAAAAATAACAAAAAAAAAGAAAGAATAAAGAAAACACAAAAGATACAAAAAACACAAATGTGACAATAAAAACAACAATAGACAAATACATAGAAAAAGAAATTAAAACTTTAAAGACAAATGTAATATAGCAAGATTGTCAAGACATAATAACAGCAATTAGAAGTCAAGAAAAAGAAGAAAAGAGAAGAAAGAAATAGAATCATAAAATAGAAAGAAGTAGCTTTATAAAGACACTATTAAAACAAAGTATATAGTCATTGGTGAACAGAGATTGCAGTAAAAAACTAATATATATAGCAAAAATACTAGCATATAATGTGCTAGGAAGCTCAAAAGAAGAAAGAATAAAGTTTGTAGAAAGACTACTAATAACTAACAAATATGTGATAGAAGTCTAAAATATGTTCAAGAAGGGTAATGCTTTGATTGTAGTCAATTTTGATTGTAAATACAGTTGAGAAAAAGCAATTAACAAGATTTAAAAAAAACACAATAACTAATTTAGAATGATTCCTAATACAGAAGAACATGAAAATAAAAATGAAAGAGAGAAAAAAAAGAAACAAAAAAGAAAGAGAAAACAATAAGAAAAAAGAATGATGCAAAGGTAAAAAAAGAAATAAAAAGCAAAATAAAGAGCCAAAGAGAAAAGAACACAAACAAAGAAAATAAAGAAAACTTAGTAATACTTATAGTATAGGATTTATCAAAGGAAATTTCAGAGCAATAGGTCAAGTACCTAGTAAGGAAAATAAAAAATATATTCTTATACAAAATGAAAAAAAGCACATATAGAACAATAGCAGTAATTAAAGTTAAAAAAAAGGCTGAACAAATATTCCCATAGATAATTGCTCTAAGAAATAAAAAACTAGCAAGAATGACAGTAGATGAAGAAGAAAAAGAAAAAAAAAGAAAAAAATCAGTTTACAGCAAGACTAAAAGAAATACCAAAAGGAATATCTGAACCAATTCTTCTAAGAAAACTCAAGATTAGGAAGGCAATAGCAGTATATATACTACTGAATAAATGTGAAAGGCCAAGAGATTATGCAGTAGTATTATTCAAAAGCCAAACAGACATGAATATAATTACTAATAAAAAAGTTTAATATAATAGAACTTTAATGTTCTAGGAATGCAAAACTTAAAGAGATGATAAAAGAATGCAAAAAGACAGCAGCAGAGAGCAAGAGACACAAAGAATGAAAAGATAATACAGAAAGATACAAGCTCAGAAGAAGAACAAAAAAATACAAAAGACCTAATAAATAGATACAAAAAGAAAATAGAACCAAAAAAAAACAGAAGTAATTAGAGAAATAAAAATATAGAAACAAAGTACAAGATAAAAGAAATATAACAACCAAAGACCAGAGTCAAGAAAAGACAAAAAAAAAAATAGTCCAAAGGGAACTAAAAGAAAGAATCTTACATGTTGAAGACATAATAGACCTAATATTAGAATAACTAGAAAGACTAGAGAAGAACAGAGAGAAGAATAGGATAGAACAACCCAATTACTTCTAAGATTGTTATAGTTAAATCAATAAATATAGACAAGAAGATCAAAGAGTTTCTGCAGAATGAGAAAAAGATTTTTAAAGAAAGAAGAGAAATAGAAACTCCTTGTCAAGAAGAAAGCATGAATGATAGAAAGAGAAAAAGAGTTAAAAGTATGAAAATAGAACAGAAATTACCAAAAAAGAAGTGGAAAGAAGGAAAAAAAAATAAAGCTGACATATTATAATGTTAATAGACTCAAAACTAAGGGTTGGAAATTAGAAAATCTATTTAGTTAGTTAGAAGAAAAGAAAATTGCAATAATGAGAATTACAGAGACAAATCTTACAAAAAGAGAAGAGAAGTTCTTAACATATGCAGCAGACAAAAAATATATAGAGTTTGAACAAATGCAGCTGAAGATAAGAAAAAAGATTTAGGCATTGAAATTATAATTGATGAACAATAAAAAAAATACATAGGTGTAGTTAAAAAAATAAGTGAATATATGATAAAAATTATACTATACTTTAAACAATTAGAATTAGTTGTAATTACAGCATATATATCACCAAATAATAAGATAGTAAAGAGAAACATTCAACAAAAAATTGTAGAAACAATCTTAAAGAGAAAGAAACAAACACAAATTATTGTAATAGTTGATTTTAATTACATAGTAGACAATATTTTAGATAGACAACATCTGCAAACAACAGGCTACAAAAAGCTGTTAATTTTTAATTAGATAAAGAAACAAGACTTTAAAGACATATATAGAGATATGAATTTAATAGATTAACAATACACATGGTCAAATAAAGAAGCAGCAATAAGAATTAACTATATATAAATATTAGATAGATTAGTCTTAGATCTACAAAAGACAGAAATTGAAAAGATAGAAGAAATTACAAAAAGTGACCATAAGATAGTAATAGCAGAAATATGGATTAAACATATAATAGCAGTTAAAAGCAAGGCAAAGATTAAAAAAAAAAAGGCAGTCAAGAACAGTATATTTATATAATCAAACAAAATTAAAAGATTAGAAAAATTATACACAAGAGCTACAGAGTCAGTTAGAAATAAAAAAGGTTCTAAAAGACATTTGTAAGAAAGAACAAAATGAGAAGAGAAAAGCAGAGAAGATAAACAACATATGGGATATAATAGAAAAAGCTATTATTACAGTAGCAAGTAAACACATATTCAAGAAAAAAGTATTTAATATTGTTAACATTAAGAGTTTTACACATTTTTGACCATAACTTTTGATGTACCAAACCAATTTGGATGAAACAACCA
>CAJVQA010008741.1:0-12694 GCA_910591915.1 Cetraspora pellucida
TAAAGTATATTTTCAATAAAATATTTTATAAGTAAACTGTACCCTATATTATTAATAATTTATTGTGTTATTTAAAAAATACTAAATTTAATTTAAAAATTTAGGCAAATTTGCCTGAAAAACAGTTTAAGGAATAATAACTGTTATTAATAATTAGATTAGAATACTTGTTATGACAGTTGCATTAGCATAACTGGCAGGTTATAGGAATCTGTATAACTTGTTATACAGAGAAATGCAAACTGACAAATTGGGTAGTGCAAATACTAGATAAGTTCTTGTGATCATATAAATTCATTAAAATTGAGTAACAAAAAGTCTATTTAAGAAGATCTGAGTAAAGAGATAGCCAAATCTTTAATGACTTTTCTGTAAAAACTAGTTTAAAAAAACAGATACTAAGATTATAGTTCCCAGTTATAGTATCTAGACAGACAAGAACCTTTGAATTAGGAGTCTTAAAGGTACTACCAACCAGGCCATTAGAACAAATTAGTAGAAAAGAATATTGAACTGACCTGATAAACTAATAGATTAGTTATAGTTTTATATGAACTATTTGAATTAGAAGTCTAAACAAAGGTTAGACAAAAGGCAGAGATATACTAAAGTACTAAAGTTATACTATAAAGTAGATTCTAAGGTTTGTGTAAACTCTACAAGAGCATAGTGATTAAATGATATAATTCTGCTTACAAGTGTTGGTTATGCTATAGTAATATCTAGATTAGTTGTAAAAATGAATACAAAAGGTTCTAGAAGATTTATCTTAAGGATAAAATAGTTCTAAGTTGAGACAATAATCTGGGCATCTGAGTATAACTTAGTAAGTTAATACAGGTTACAGATTCAGAATATTTAAAGTAAAACATTCAAGTAGGAGTATTAGATATAGCAATTGGTAAAGAATTTTTGAATAAGCTCTTTAAATAGATAATATAAAAAAGTTACATATATAGCCAATTGTACTCTCTTTTGTAGTAGTTCATAGAATCCATTACCAAAAAGATTATTAATAAAAGTCAAAAGACCAAAAAGGTCACTTTAATATTAAAAAAAAAAAAAATAGTTAAATGTTTTAAATAAAACTTCTAAAAGTAAAGCAAAAACCAAAATAATTAGAATTTGAAAGCTAATTGTAATTAGATAATAATATATAGTTTGTTAATAATATATTTGTAATTTATAAAATAAAATATACTATTTCATATTTTAAAAAAATATATATATAGGTATAACAACCTAGTAAAATAATTAGGTTGTCAACTTTCCAAATAGTAGGTTAGATGTTCAAATTTCATTGATAATAAAAATTTAGATAATCATCTATATAATATTCATATTATAGTAACTGTTACTAATGATTGGGTTAGAATACCTATAATAGTGATTGCATTAGCATAACTGGCAGGTCATAGAGCATTCATGTAACAGTTATATAACATTGTTCTTTAAGACAAGATCTGTAGTTACATAAAGGAATGCAAACTGGCAATCAGGCAGTGCAAACACTAAATAAGTTCTTGTAGTTATATAAATCTGTTAAAATTAAGTAACAAAAAGTCTATTTAAAAAGACCTGAATAGAGAGATAACTGAATCTTTAATGGCTCTACTATAAAGGCTAGTTTGAAAAAATAGATATCAAGGTCATAGTACCTAGTTGTAATAGTCAGATAGGCAAGAACCTTTAGGTTAGAAGTCTCAAAAATACCACTAATCAGACTGCCAAAACAAATCAAAGAAAAGAAATATTAAGCCAATCTAATATATTAATAGACTGGTCATAGTCTTATATAGACTATCTGAATTGGAAGTTTGGAAAAAGGTAGGTAAAAAGACAAGAGTATATTAAAGTACTGGAGTTATGCTATGAAGTAGATGCTAAGGTTTAAGTAAACTCTATAAGAGCATAGTAGTTTAATAGTTAAGCCCTAATTGCAAGTGTTGGTTCTGCCATAGCAATATCTAGGTTAGCTGTAAAAATAGGTACAGAAGGCTCTAGAGAGTTTATCTCGAAAATAAAATAATTTTAAAATTGAGACAATAATCTGAATATCAAATATAACCTAATGAAGTTAATAGGTTTGCAGGTTTAGAGGGTTTAAAGTAAAATATTCAAGCAAAGGTATTAGATATAGCAATTAATGAGGAACCTTTAGGCAGACTCTTTAAATAAGTAATATAAAAAAGTTATATGTATAGCCAATTGTAGGCTCTTCTTATAATAGTTCACTAAACTATATTTATCATTATTAAATAAAGTCAAAAAATCCAAAAGATTATCTTAACATCTTTTTTTTTTTTTTTTTTAACCTTAAGCAGTTATGCTAGTACTTTATTAAGATTCTTAAAATTACATATATTTATAATTATATAGAATTTTCTAATATTCAAGTTTAATATCATTTAGCCACTCTAATAGTATCTAAGTACAACCTGCTGCACTATCTTAGTTAGAGATAGGCTGCTCATCTAACTACTTAAAGCCATATCAGAAAGGTCTTCTTTTTTCTGTAACAAGCATATTAATTGGTTTTCATGCTTCTTTTTTTACTCAGTTCATTTTTTCCACTTTCTTTTCTTTTTCTTCCTCTTTTGCTATCTTATTCTTCTTTGTTCTTTTCTTTGATCTTTTTTTAGTTCAAGCATCTTTTTTTATTCTGCTTGTTATATTAACTTTCTTTTCTTATTCTTGTACTTTTTTACAATAAACTTTTCATACTTGGTTATAGAATATATTCCACACTGTTTTTGTCACTATATCTATGCAGTTCTGTGTTGTCTGTCTATCTAGAATCTGATTAATCCTTTTTTCAATCTTATTTGTTATTAGCTCTTTTATTAGCACTATTCTATTAGTAATTTCTTCTGCTTTTGTTTTTCTAAATAGTGTCTCATATAGCACTAAAGGTAGAATTTTAACTTTTTCATTTTCTTTAAGACTATTCTATGCCACTGTTATTGCTACCTTTTGGACACTCTTCTACAAGCTTTTTTGTTTGATGCAGCTTGCTAAGTGTGTTTGAGTTTCCTTTTTACCTTTTTAACATACTTGGCAGTCAGTCATTATATATATTTCTGGTCTTCTTTTATTTAATTCTTTTAGTATTGGTAGGCTATTTATTATGTATTTAATTACTGTTGCTCTTCTTGTACTAAGTTTTCTTGTTATGCAATGTACATCTTTTGTTCTATTTATCTTTTTCCAAAAGCTTAACTAATTATATCAAGTATTCTCAATTTCTGGCTTTAGTACTCGAATTGGGTTTGTTTCTTTTTAACTAGCTTCAATTCTGACATTTGTGACTATTTTGCAAAGAAGTTTTGTTAGTATGTCAACTTTCCTGTTTTTTTATTCTAAGTAATACTCTATTTTGTCATATTTGATCTTTTTTGTAAATATTGTTTTTCCATACATTGCTTTTTTTTTTGCAAGTAAATCTGCTCTGTCATTCTACTTATTATTACTGTAACTTTTAATCTAAATAATTCTATTTTATTGTTTTTGCTTTTGAGTAAATCTAAAATATTCATTACTCACATCATATTTTTCTTTTTCAAAACCTTGTTATCTCTTATCTCTTGAATTGCTTTGTTAATATGCATTAATACTGTAAGGCTATCTGTATGTATTTCTATATACTTTTCTTCTGGTATAGTTAGAATTGCTAATTATATTGCTGCTAATTCTGCTATTGTTGCTAAGAGCCAACCTTCAAGTTCTAATACTATTTCTTCTTCTAGCCAGTTTTTTCTATTACTAACCTGTATCCAACTAATACTCATCTTTTTTATATCATTTTTCTTTTTCTTTTTATATAATACTTTATTTGTATAAAAAGTATATTTGTCTTTGTTTTTTCTTTTGTTTCTTGTTAGAACTTCTATTATATTATCTGTAACTTTATTATTAAATTTTTGTTTCTTGATTAATTTTATCTTTAGTTCTTCTACTTGTTTTAGCTCAATTAAATTTTTTTTTCTTTTTTTCATTCTTTTATTGTTCTGTTTTTTAGTACTTGTTCTAACATTGCATTAATCTTGTTACTATCTTTCTCTACTAATGTTTCTAGGACTGCCTTTATATTATTATTTTATCTTATTCACTTTTCATAATTCTTTGCTATTTGTTCTGTTCTGTTCTCACATTCTTTGCATTTACTTATATTGATATATGTCTTGTCTTCTACTTTCTGTAATAATTAATATTCAGCTAAGATTTTTTTCTTTTTCTTTTTCGATATTTTACTAAGTTGCTGATTGTGCTTTGGTCTATATACAATTTACTCTTTCTTTCTTCTGTCTTTAGATATCTTTGTTCAGTTAATCATTAGTAACTATGTTTTGTAGTCTTTAATCTTGTATTAGTTGTATATTTCTTTACTTGTCTGTATTATTAATATTTTTACTGAACTATTTGGCTTTTTTTCTTTATATAACTGCTCTAAAAGGCTTTTAAGCTGTCTCTATATAATTAGGTTCTTCTCTTTTATGTCTACAAGTTGGTTCAAATATATCAAATCCCAACTATTTATTGTACTACTACTTGCTATCCACAATTTAACTCTGACTAACACAGGTCGAATGAATAAATAAAGGATGAATAATAGATAAATAACAGAAAAAAAATTTGCCATTATTCTACCTTATATCTGCCAAATAATGGCAGCATAATAGCAACATAACAGCAGAATAACAGTAAAATAATAGGAGGCTTGTTGATATTAGTAACATAATAGTAACATAATAGCAAAATAATAAAACAGTTCTATTATTTTACTTTTAGTCTTTGTAACTAAAAGTAAAATAATAGAACTGTTTTATTATTTTGCTATTATGTTACTATTATCTTACTCATATTAACAAATCTCTTGTTATTTTACTGTTATTTTGCTGTTATGCTGCTGTTATGCTGTCATTATTTGGCAAATATAGGGTAGAATAATGGCAGATTTTTTTTTTGTTATTTACCTATTATTCACTCTTTATTTATTCATTCAACCTGTATAAGTTCTTTATACTTATGCTATAACTATATACTTTCTATATATGATTTTCTGCTTTAATATTTATTTACATCTCTTTTGCTTTAACTATTGTTTGACAAGCTAAGTTGTGCTTCCAATACTTCATTTTTTTTGATCTTCTTTCAGCATTCCAAATGTCTTTTATTAAGCCTGCTTTTTGATACTCTTGGGCTATCCTAAGCTTTGTTAGATTATCTAAAGTGTCTTTCCTATTAAGTCTTACAAATAAACTGCTTATTTGCTTTGTTGCTATCTCTTGGCTTAGTGATTTACAGTTTTTCAAATCTTTGTGCTTAATTATACAGTTATTTGTTGTTTTTATCATATTGCACTTATGTTTTGCCAAACATATTATCAGCTAGTGAATTTTGTCGATCATCTTTTCTGACATCCTTGTTAACTGCAAAAGGTATTCTAATTTTGGAATTATTACTGTATTATTTATATATATGATTTGGCATATTGTTATTTTTTTATATTTAAGGTTTTTAACTATTTAGCTAACTATTTCTTTTGCTTTTTAGCAAACTAGTAACTCTTTTATTTTGCTATTTAGCCAAATTCCTAATGATTTTACAATTTTGTTTTTTGGTTCTTCTGTTATTCTACTTTGACAAATGTAATTTCTCTATCTTTCTTTCTCAGTCTAGAGTTTATTACTATGAGCTTTGATTTTGCTCTATTTATTTCAATATCATTTGCTTTGAAGAACTTCTTTATGATTTTAAGAACTCTTAGCAGTTAGTCTTTGCTATTTGTGATCAATGTAGTATCATTTGCATAAGCAATCACTGCTTGCTTATGTTTTATAATACAATTAATATTTGTATTTTTTAGTATTCCTTGCTTTACTATATAGCTTAATAATTTATCTTCTTGAATTCTTTCTAACAGTAGATCATAGAAAAGCTGCCAAACTAGCAAAGAAATCACTTCTTCTTGATTTATACTATTTTTTGCTGTTATTTTTTCTGTTAAACTATAAGCTATAATCATTTTAAGTTGGCATTTATAGAAGAGATTAATAATATATTTTATTGTTCTTTGTAGTACTTTGACTCTTCTGAGAGTTTACTTTAAGCTTTCCAATAGGACTGAATCAAATGTCTTTTTTATGTCTTGCAAAAGTATTTATGTTTCTTTATTTTTCTCTTGTGTTTCTTCTATAATCATATTTAGTATATATATTGGTTGCTCTGTTGAGTTGCCAGACAAGTCTGTGTAATTTGGTCCTTTGAGTATTTCTCTTTCTGTAAATATCTTGGCTAGCCTTCTTGTTACCACCTTTGTAACTAATTTTCTAAAGGTCTCAATTAATACTATTGGTCTAATATTGTTCAGATTATATTCCTAGTCTATATCTTTTGTGATTAAATAGACTTGTACTATTTTTTACTTTTTTGACATTTTTTCTGTTTCTATAACCAGATTTGCAAAAGCTTTAAAAATCTTTTATAATTTTTTTTCTGCTTATTTTATTAAAGTATAGCTTATTCTTAAAATTTCTGGAGCTGTATTGGCTTTAAATTCTCTTAATGTGTTTTTTTATTTTTTTTCTTCTATCTTTTCTTCTAACTTTTCATATTAGGACTTTTTGATTTACTCTTTTGAATTATACATTTTTATTTATTCCTCAGACATCTTTTCTAGTTTGGTTCTTCACTTTCTGAATTGATTTCCAAAATGTTTTGCTAGGCCATTTAAAACAGCCTTGGGTTTTGTCATTAGACTGGTTTCATCTTCACTTTGAATTAAAAATCTGTTCAAATCTATCCTTTTGTATGGGTTGTTCAAAAGACTAGCAATTATTTGTCTTTGATCAGTTTTTATTATCTTACATCTTCTATTTATATTTTCTTTTATCTGTTTTCTTTGACTTGTTTTCACTCTTTTTTCTTGTCTTTCAAAATTTTTTGCCAGTCTTTTATATCATCTATTTAAGCTTCTGATCATTGTTTGTGTAGTTTTGGTAACACTATTTCTATTTCTTTGCCAATGTTTATAAGTTTCTTGTTTGTTTCTTTTTTTTCTTCTTTCTCTATCTCTTGGTTTCTTCTTATTTAATTATTTGCTATAGTTCAATAATATGCCTATGCTGTTGTGGTTTTTTTTGATAAAGTCTTCTATTTGCTTTTGTGTTAAACATTTTTTTTTTGGAATTCTTTTATTCACTACTTCTATTATAGCTTCTTCTATTGTATTTCATATATAATCTAGCATATTTGTATTATACAAATTGCTTTTTCTATCTTTTTCTAATTGCATCAGTCTTTTTTTTACTCTAATTGTGCTTGAAGCTTTTTTATATATTCTTTCCAGTCTTCTTGTTTTGCTTTCTTATACAAATATTGTTCTTATCTGGTTTCTGCATTTGGTTTCTGTACAGCTCTAGTTCATAATTATATGTTCTAACTATATGACTATTGTTAATATCTTGTAGTACTGCCTGTTATGCCTTTTGCTTTCTCTATATTGGCTTCTTGAAGACCAGCTGCAATTGTTTCTGACAACCAGATATAGTTAATTCTTGTTACTGCTTCTTGATTTGATCATATGTATGCCCTTTCTGTTGAATACAAATTTCTAAAAGAGTCTGTAAAATCTTGTCTTTTAAGCCAATTGAAAATTAGCAGTTTTTTATAATTTGTTTGTAGGTGCAGTTTTTCTAGTATATTGTCTACTGTATGATTGAAATTTCTAAGTATAACTATTTCTATATGCTTTCTTTTGTTTGTTACTATTTTTACAATTTTTTGCTATATTTTTTTACTGATTGCTTTGTTATTTGGCAGAATATACATCTCTATTACTTCAGTACTAGCTGTTTGAAGTATAGCTTTACTTTTATCATATATTCACTATGTTTTTTAATTGCTCTAACATGTTTTTCTCAGGTTTCATCTATTAGGATCCTACTATCTAATCCTTTTTTCTTGTTCAATACTGCACTTGCCCAGTAGCCTTTAAATCTTATATTAAGGTTATGCAACAGGATTTTCTTTTCTTTTTCTATAATGTTCATTTCTGTTATTCTCAAAATTACTATTTCTTCTTCTTCTGTCCAGCCTAGCAGGTTTTCTAATTTCCAACCTTTGGTCTTAAGTTTATTGATATTGTGACATGCAATTTTTATTTCTTTTCTTTCTTTTTTCTATTTTTTCTTTAATTGCTTGTATTTTGTTTCTGTGTTTTCTGCTTTTTCTTTTCTTTTTCTTTTCTTTTCTTCTTTTGGATTAGGAAATTTTTTTTTATTTTTATTTTCAAAAGTCCTTTTTTCATTATACAGAAAATCTTTAATCTCCTTATTCATATTCATAAGTTCAACTTGGATACTCTTAGAAGTGATTAGCAAGACCTTCTTTTATACTTAGCTGAGTATCTTCTAGTCAATTTAGTCTATTCAAGATTTGATCTAAGACTTCTTCTATCTGTTTTGTTTTTACATATACTTGTTTACTTAGTTTTATCTTCTTTTCATTTATGTTTTTATTATTTCTTTCTGCATTAGTGTTTTTGACTTCTAACTATTCTTCTATGTTTTGTAACTGAGGATTACTTCTCATTTTGATGTATCTTTTATTTAGAACTTGATCATTTTTGTCTCAACTTTCTCATCAGTAGTGTTTCTATCTTTTAACCATTCTTTTGCATTTTGTATTTGAGGATCACTTCTTATTTCTGTATATCTTCTGTTCAGATTTTGGTTAGTTTTTTTCTAGCTTCTTTCTCTTCTTTCTCTTCTTTCTCTAATACTTTCTTTTTTTTTTGTATTTTTTTTCTTTCATTTAGTTAGAATACTTGGAAATTGTTATATCTAATTGGTTTTGATTGAGCTGCCTTCATTTCTTTTTCTGTCACAAATGTGATTATCATTGTTCTTTTTGATTCCTATTTTTGTTTGATGAAATATATACTAATTTTGTATTTTTGCTTCTTAGACAGCATAGCAGCAAAACTTTTGAAGTATTGCTTGACAGCTTTGTTATTTTTGCTATATACTGACTTTGCTTTTGTCTTGCTTAATAATTTTTTTCACTTTTTGTTACTCTTACTAGTTTGTTACTATTAACTGGTATAGATCATAGTATGTTTTCTTCTTTTGATTCTTCTACTTGTACTATTGCAAAAGACTTGTATTTGGATTTCTTGATTCTTGTTATATGTGCTTTTTTAAATCTTCTATATATATATTCAATTTCTTTCTTGTTTATATCTGCTAATAGATCCCAAATTGTTATATATTTAAGTTTCTGTGTTTTTTCTTTCTTAGTATTTATTTGATCTTTCATAGGTTTTTTTTTGCTTTCTTGCCATTCATATTACTTCTTTTTAAATTTTGATATATTGTTTCTTTCCTTTTGATATTCTTTATTATATGTTTTCTTCTTTTATTTTTGTTTATTCTTTTTTCTTCTGCAATCATTTTGTACTAATTATTTCTCTTTTTGCTAATTTTTTGTATTGTCTTATTTCTGCCAAACTTGCAATCAAAGTCTACTTCTATTCATAGATTTTCTTTTTTAAAAACTTCTTCTATGTTTTTGATATACTAATTATTCTTTAATAACCATTTGATAAAGTTCATACATTCTTCTTTGGTCTTTTTAGGTACATTATATGCTGATATATTTGCAAATAGGCTGTTGTTTTGATTGCAGCCTTTTTTGCTTGGTGCCCACATGCTTTTTTTAAGTGATACTTCTATTAAATTGATTTCTTTTTTAATTTTTTGTTTTCTTCTTTTTTTCCTTTTTTTTCTTCTATTGTTGATCTCTGTTTTAATTCTTTTTCATTTATTTTTATATTTTTTTGTTTTGTTCTCTTTTCTGTTCTTCTTTTTTTCTTCTATAAGTGGATGATTCAGCTTCTACTTGACTATTATCTGTTTGTTTTACCTTTATACTTACTTTTCCTTTTGCAGTTTCGATAATTGCTTGTAAACTTTTGTTGATCTTTTTATTTTTTTATTTCTTTTTTCAGCTCTTCTTGCCTTTTCTTTATCTCATTTGTATATTGTTGTTCTTCTTTCATTTTTATACTTATTCTATCTTGATACTGTTTTACAAAATTAAGCTTTTTTCTAGATTGTTCTTTTTTTGTTTTTTCTAATATTTCTCTTGTCATTCCCAGAAGGCTACTTCATTTGGATCTTGTTTTATGAGTGCTACAATGATCTTATCTTCTCTACTAGGTATTGCATATGTCTTGCTTGCTTTATTGAGTAAAATTTTATTATGCACATTGTTCAAAATCTTATATGCCCTTCTTGTGAAGATTGCATTAAGGCTTTTTCTATATTCTTTTGGCAGACTTCTGTTCATATTGCACAATCATCTTTTATATACTTCTATGTTATATGTTTTATTTAGATTAAACTAGTTTGATGTACATGTTTGTTTGTTTACTTTGTCTGTTCTACTGTGACTTCTTATGTAACTTGAAGGATTTACAATACAGAGTTATAGCAATTCCTTAGATTTTCAAAAAATTTTCTACTTTTTATTAAAAATTCTTTATATGCTATTCTCTGCTGTTTTTATAGATTTTTTTTTGTATTTTCTATTTAATTATATGCAACTTTTGCTATTCTGTCTTTTTTGTTAGTACCTTAAGTCCTGTTTTCTAGACTAAATATTGAGTTTTTCTAAGTTTTCTTTCTAAAAATTTTGGTCGAGGGATTTATAATAAAGAGTTTTCTCATCTTAACATTAAAATATATATATATAATGCATTTATGTAATATAAAATCAAAACAAGTTATAGTATATTTGCATTAGTAAAAACTAGAACTATTTTTTTTTGCTTTTACTAAGACTATAATTATTAGTGGCTATTGCCTTTATTGTATTTTAATTATAATTATATAATTTTACAAGGTGAGTATACAACTAGCTATATATACAACTTTTGAATATTTATTTTAAGTAGTTTGCCTGCATAGCAGGTTTTATACTAGCAGTCATACTTGCAATCTACTAGAAAATTACCTATTTAAACACTTTGTTTCCTATACTTATGTTAACAAATAGCATACAAGTTTTCATACATTTAAGTGCTATCTAACCTAATTGTAATCTTCTTTTCTATGTATTTGTCAAGCTGTTATATATTTCAGAGTATGTCACCTAACTGTAAGGCTCTAGAAGGCCTTCTTGCTAACTAACTATCTATTTTTAATGTTTATTATTAACAGAACTTGCTTTTGTAAAGTTCATTCAGACTTTAGCATAAACTTTACAATATATTTTTAATACTTATAATATACCTCTGCTTTTAACCTCAGACTTTCAATTCAGATAGTCTAGTAAAACTATGACCTGTTTTTGTTACTTCAAAATCTACTCCCAAGGTTTTTTTTTCCTCTAGTTTAAGACTTCTAATGATCTAATTGGTAATACCCTCATCTGAAGTTCTTGCTTACTTAATTTCTTTCATATTGATATCTGTCTTCTAGATTTAGCCTTTACAGTAATACTATTGAAGATTTATGCTATCTCTATACTTAGGTCTTTTCAAGTAGGTTTCAGTTTCTTAGTTTATGAATTTACATAGCCAGAGGACTTATCTTGGGTTTGTACCATCTAATATCAGTTTGCATTTCTCTGTATAACTTCAACATTGTGCAGATGCTTTATGACCTGCCAGTTAAGCTGGTGTTACTAAATTACAGATATCTAATTTCAACTGATCAACAGAATGCTATTGCTATAATATTGCTTATCTCTTATAATACTGATATACCATAAGTAGTTTTTTAAATTTTTGCCATTGGTGGATTTTGAACTTTCAATCTACTATTTGAAGAATTGACAACTTATTCACTTTACTAAGTCACTATACTCCTAAAAACTAGAACTATTAATTAGATAAATAGATTAATAAATACAAAAATCAGAGTATTTAAATAGAGAACTCATAAGTAGGTTTTAGGCATAATAGCTAGTATAGAACCTTTAGATAATCTACTTAAATTAGACAATAACTAAACTTGTACAAATAGCTAGTTATATACTTTTTTTATAATTGCTTTTGTAGCTGTTGTAATACAATCACAAAGCTAAAACATACTATTAATAAAAGTTTAGATTGCAAGTACTTATCTTTAATATTAAAACAAGCCAATTAATACATTAATTTGTTTAAAGAATACTATATGTTATATAAAATAAAAAAATTATTAAGATGTTTAATTATATTATGTGATATATGCCTAATTATATTACAATATTAACAATTAATTAAATTTAATATAATTGTATAAGGAAAATTATATTTATAACACCATGTTATATAACACCTTATGTAATATCTCAAAAACATACTAAGTAAATGGGATCGGGTACTCTAAGTAAAAATGTTCAGGACCTCCAAAAACCTCACGAAAACTGAAATCAGGACCTATCGAGATCTTATATCTAATATATATTATATAATAAAAAAACACCTATTTATCTTAAAGCTGAACCCTAAACTCTAATTAAAACTATATAGGTGTTATATAACATGGGTGTTATGAATATAATATTTCATTGTATAATTTAATATTTGTACTAAATATATAATGTTATGCATTTACTTAGTTTAAAATATTTTTTTTTTTTTTTTTTTTTAACCTTAAGCAGTTATGCTAGTACTTTATTAAGATTCTTGAAACTAAATACATAT
>CAJVQA010008742.1:0-12694 GCA_910591915.1 Cetraspora pellucida
TAAGTTATTAATAGCAGTAGCAGCATTTTGTAAAGCTTGGTCAGCCATGTTATCAAGTGGGTCAGGAAGGTTGTCCAGGATAGGTGGGAGTGAAAGAAGGAGTTGAGATTGAGGTTGGGCAACAATAAGTTAAAGTTGAACTAGAATAGGTTGTGGTTAAGGAAAAGCAATTTGTGGTAAAGGTAAAGGAGGAGGACTATCTTCAAAAGCCTGTAATAGTAAAGAGTCAGTAGGTATATAATTTGAGCTAAAGATTTCTGTAAGATCCACAGAAGCAGTAATATATTCTCCAGTCTTAATATTATCAGTAATAAGTAAAGAAGGTACAGGAAAATTGATTAAAAGAGGCTGTTGATAAGGTGAACCAAGAGGAGTATAGTGACTAGTAGAGTGTTTAGTAGAAGTAACTATTTCACTATAAGGGGGTAGGCTATCTGCTGAGTTAGTTAAGAGTGGAATATCAGCAGTAAGAGTTATATTATATTCTTCAGTTGGAGGTAGAATAGGACTTTCTAAATTTTCTAAATGTTGACTAAATTGATCAGGTTCTTCAAAACTAAAACTTTGGGATGTGTCGATGTGAAGGTTAAAAGCATTTTGATGTTCAAAAGATAAGGTAGGAACTTGTAAGAACTGGGTATATTTTTGAACTAGTGCTAGAGCAATTTCTCTAGGATTGAAGGTATTAGATTAATAATGGCAACTAAAAATAATATCTTAAACACAAAGGCAAAGTGTGATTCGATTGGGAAGGTTGGTAAGAAGAGTAAAGTTTTTCTGAGTTTTAGAAGTATGATACTCAGCATGGAAGTTAGTTCTATACCAAGTCTAAAATTTTCCAAAAGGTGAGTGAGGACTAGTGCAAGTAGGCCAATAACACTGAAAACAAGATAAATCTGAGTTTGTTGCTTGAAGCATGTCTACAGTGAGATGAGTTTTAGTTAAATGAATGTTTTGATGACTTTGTATATTTTCGTAATGAAGTTCAGCAGCAGTGTAAATCATAAAAGAAAAGTCTCTCTTGTCTAAGAGAGTAATCAAAAAAAAATGTTCTAACTCTAGAACAATACAGCAGCTATCTTCCAAGACAGTTATGTTCAATGAAAATTAATATAGCAGCTATCTTCTGAGACAGTTATGTTCAGTGAAAAATTATACGGCAGTTATCTTCTAAGACAAATATGTTCAGTAAAAATTATTCAGCAGCTAGAAATCGAACAGACTTTTATTTTTGCTTTCTGCCAGAAGGCACAATAGAGAGGCCTTCTTTAACTCTTTACTATAACAATAATATGGCTACAGAGATCCTTTATAGGTTTATAGTGATGTTCAAGAGGAAAGTATAGTAG
The DNA here is from genome assembly GCA_910591915.1 of Cetraspora pellucida. Taxonomy (NCBI): domain Eukaryota; kingdom Fungi; phylum Glomeromycota; class Glomeromycetes; order Diversisporales; family Gigasporaceae; genus Cetraspora; species Cetraspora pellucida. Next base: position 1,350 of record CAJVQA010008742.1, read on the forward strand.
CTTTAACTATTTAGCAACTATACCTTTCTTTGGACAGTTCAGTTAAGATAATATAACAGTTTATAACTTTATTACTTGGGAGCGATAAACCTTGCTTATAGGAATTACTCTAGAAGGGAAATATCAATATAGTTTATAGATAAAGGTAATAACTTTATTAAAGGAATAAGGCTATCTGTTAGGTTTCTGTTTCTAAGAAATCCTTTTACACTTTACAAGAGTTACTAAACTAAAAGGTAAAGAAAGAGGAGTGTTTGTAACTTGCTTGACTTGGGGAAATTCTTGGGGTTTATATATCTATTAACAATTGTTAAAGCTTAATAATTATTAGAGTAAAGCATTAGACATCAGCTGTCAAACATCAAGCATTAAGCATTAAGTGTTAAGCATCAAGCATCAAGCATCAAGCATTAAGTGTTAAGCGTCAAGCATTAAGTGTCAAGCATTAAGCATTAAGCATTAAGTGTTAAGCGTCAACTGCTATAATTAATTTGTTCTACCTACTATAACTAAATAATAATAATAATAACTAATAATAATAATAATAATAATGCTAATAAATAATAAAATATACATTCATAAAACTATACTAAAATATAATAATAAAATTCATTCTATAACAATGTAACCAAAATACAATGTTTAAATTATATTCTTATTTAGATATATTTCTAAAAATACTTTTAAAAATAAGAAGAATTTTTCTATCTTCTATTCTTCTAAAAAATTAATACATTTTCTAACATATTTAAATTTTAATTAATTAGTCGATTACTAGTTAACAATAATAGTACATATAGTAACAAATGATGCAAATCATTATATAAAAAGATCAAACATAATTTTTTTATTATATAGGAAGAGGGTCACTTTAATAAGCCATACCACATAAAAAAGTATACCAATAGGTGCATGAATAACAGTATTTCTCTTATAACAGTTTTTTTTCCAAGTTTATCACTTTTTGTATGAGTTTTCTATAATAGACAATGCCATTTTCACTTATCTAACCTATATAATTTTAAATAATTTGAATCTTAAGATGACAGTTCTTTCTTGTCTTTTTTGTCTAAGTTTTTTTATTGTAGCCTTATTAAGGCATATATTTTCAAATACACACAAAGTATATACTAAAGACTGGTTCACTTTAAAGTATATTAAAAATTTATTTTAATAAAGCATTATATATCTTAGGATCTAGCTTTTTATGATTACTTGATTGAACTTTTGGTTGGTCTCTTGGACAGGCTAAAGAAAAATTATATAATCTATTTTTGTAAGTTTGTGTTTACTATTGATTATATTATTTATTTTTTTTAAGAACTTTGTACTAATTAATTCATATTATCTATGCTTATTATTTGGCAATAGCTCTATTTAATCTGATGAATTTTGTTGAATAACTAAAAGAGTGGCATTTTGTTTCAAAGCTTATGAATATGTTGCAATCCATCTCTTAATAGTAGAGACCTTAGATATATCTTCTTTATTAATTTCACCAGACTCAACAAACTTATCCAATTCATCATGCATGTCTTGTGCTGTCATTTGGTCACTGATATTAAGATTACTGTTTAAAAAAAAGCATTCTAATAATTCTTTCACATTCTCTAACATTCTTTTGTTACCATTTTGTATGCCATAAGTCTGGGTTTTTTTTAGAGCCCACCTTTTTTTTAAAGAATATGTATTATTAACAAACTATTTATTAGACAAGAACTTATTATTTATTTGAGACTTATATATAATAATATTGTATTTTTTGAAACAAAACCAAAATTTTCAAAATTAACAAACCTTTGTCTTTATTTTCAGCTATATATTCTCTACTTAAGTTGGTACTTCCTAGGTCAATAGCATCTGAATAATATGTAACTTGTTAATTTGAATTTTGTTTTATACAAATAAACTATTTGAGATGGCTATCTAAAGTACTAGTTGCATGATAAGTAACAAAAACCAAGTTCTGATTTTAATACTTATTATGCTATATAATTAGCATTTAGAAAGTTATCTTAATTCTATGATATCTAGCATATCAACATTATTATCTTCTATTTAATAAATAAGTCATATTGTTATTGAATTGGTATACAAAGTAATGTAATTTAGAGTTATAATTCACTTAACTAATGGTAGTAAACTTGAAATTGAAATTGTCTATTTGGAAGTTAGTATTGTGTGATCTGAAGTCTTTGGATTGGATCAAACTATTTCTTTATAACATAGAAGATTAATAGCAGATAGGGAAAATTGTACTGGTTTACTAATAAAAGATATTGATTGTGCTAAGATATATCTGGCAGTTGGACCTTTAATAAGCTACTGCCATAAATAATATTTTAATATTCCAGAGATTGTTTTGACTTTGGCTTTTTTGTTACTCATTTTTTTTGCAAATGGTGTATATTTTTTATTATTATTTTCTTTATCTATTTTGTCAAATAAATTACTTATTTCTTAATTTCTGTTTGGTTCCAAATTGGCAAAGCAAGTTTCAGCAATATTATGACTAGCTGTAACAATATCATTCCTATTCACCAAGTCATATTCAACACGAATATACCAATTAATTGTATGGGTTATCTGTAAAAAAAATAAAATAAAAAATATTAGAGAATATCAGTATAATATCTTTTTAGATACTTACTAATGCATGATGAGAGTCAATTGTAATTTTTGCTTCTCTCAGTTCCAAAAAAAGCCAACTTCTAATCTCTATATCATACCAAACATTCCAATGAGAAATAATAGTCATCAGCTCACTATTGTAATAATGTATACTATTATCAGAAATAATTTTTATCCATTTTGGCTTTTTAGAAAGTATAGAAAACACTGCTTCAGAAAAAGATGCTGTAAACCATGCATCTTGTTTTGTATTAGTAGACTAATAATCAAATGCATTTATTTTTAATTTATTAATTTTTTCATCTAGTGTATATACAAGAATTGTATAAAATGTCTATTATTTTTTTTTAAAGAATTCTTGTTTTGTTTTTCTAGCAGATCAAGGCAGCATACGTATTTTATAATCAGCAATTATAACTGCTTCATCAGAATCAAGTTGTGATAATGCTAACTTAAATTGTACATTAAGATATACTTTATATGCATAATGAGCTAGCCAATATATAAGTTTTTCATTTGTTTCATTTAGTTGATTATAATATTTATTTAAAAACTTTTTTTTAAGATTATTAAAACAAAGAAAAAATTTATCACAGTTGTTACAATATAATGTATGTATATAATTACAATCTCCAAAAATATAAAGGAGACAATAGTCAATGCATTCATTATAAGAAGTTTGTCTATTTAAGTTAATAAGTAGTTCTTTTTCAAAATTTCTTCTCATATGATATTTTAAATCTTCAATACGTGTTATTTATAAATTTTATATATTGTAAGTATATTATATAATAATCTTATATATGTATTCAAATTGATCAAATATTTACTTATCAACTCATTTTTATTCTCTATTGCATTTCTAATAAGTGCAATTAAATTATTAAATGTGTCATAATCATAGTCATTACATGTTTGGCAAAGTTCTTCTAAATCATTATGATATTGAAATTGTGTTGTATTTGCTAAACATATCATAAAAAAGTTTTATGCATTCCATTAGAGTATGTATTTTTAAATTTGATCCATAGTACATTTTTTTGATCTTGTAAATACAACATTAGTAAGCTGCTTTTAGGGTCTGTTTGATATGAGCTTTGGTTAATATTATCCTAATCTTGAAAAAAGTTAAGAAATTGTTTTTTTTAAATCTTAAATATTCACACCAGTTTTCTTTTTGGTAGGTCAATTGGAGGTGCTCTAGATCTATATAATTTTACATGTTTTAGTACAAGATTAATAGTATTTGGACTAATTTAAAAAAAAAAAATAAATAAATAAATTCAAAAATTAAAAAATCTAGTATAATAATCTAATACTAGGAAATTTTGTTGTAATACTAAATAAGAAAATTTTTTTGCAATTATAGATAAGAGTCAAATTCTATTTTTTGATCCTTGTTTGTTTGTATTTCATATTTTATGAAAACAATTCCAGAAAACTTCTTCTTGGTTTGTATTTATTAAAACTGATTCATTATCTTTATGAATATTAAGCAATCTATTTATATACAACTGTTTTATATTTTCTATATCTATTTGTAAATTATTTGATTTGCTCTAAAATTTAATTTCTGATTCTTTTTTTGAATAAGGAGTTATATTAGTACATCTGCATGCTTTTAGTATAATTTGCTAAGCATATTTTTCTTTATCAGATATAAGATAATTAGATAATATATTTTATTTATTATTTTTTTAAATTGAGTTAGTTGACTTATTCCATTTTAAAAAAAATTTTTACCATTCTAATATATTATTTTATGAAATTTTTCTAGAACAAATATGTTGATTATAAAGATGTTTAAGAATTGATAGATCTAACCAATTATTAGATGAACAGATAATATTATCAAAAATAGATATATTTTGTATTACTTGTTGAATCATTATATTTTCTAATTCAAAAAACATGTTTCTATTATTTTTTTTAGAATTCTAGTTTTTTTTCAAACCATTATGAGTGTTTCATCTTCAAAATGTTTTTTTAGTTGATCTTTAATATAAAAATCTAAAGAGACACCATGTTCAGTAAGCTGTTGTAATACAAAACATCTATTGCTTCCAAGTTTAGTTAAAAGTGATAAGGTAAAATTGGTTTTAAAATTATTTGATGCATTTATTCCTATATTTGATATGATGATTACAAAAGAATCAACTTTAATAAAATAAGGTATAAATTCGATTCTTTCTAAAAACTTTTGAACAATCTAAAAATTATTAAATCCTATAATTACTGGTCCTGAATATTGTGTATTTTCATTATATATTTGATGATAAAGTGTATTTATAACTTCTGAAGGTGTATTTGTAATTTTTGTAGTCTGATTATTAGATGTACAAATAAAACCAGGTTGTAATAAATTTTGTTCTTGTTTAACAACTTCAATAATAAATTGATTATTATTTAATATGCAAGCTACATGCATATAAAACCGATAAGGTACTGCTCTAGTATTATCATTTTCACCTATCCTAGGAGCCCACCAATTCTGTGCATATATTCCATAATGCAAATTTAATACAATTGAACCTGGTTCAAGCAAAGTTACTGTATATTGTTACGGTTTTGTCATTTTAAAAATTTAGAAGAGTTAGTTTTTGACATTTAGAAGTGTTAACCACGATTTATAAAATTTGCGTCAATTTTAATTAATAATTGTCGATCATTTTGTATTAGTGACTCATGATTTACCAATTAATTTAAACTTTGTTTAAGATAAATAAGTTATAATAGAATAGACGTATATACTATATACAATAAAAATTTGAACTAATTTGGATAAGCAGTTATTAAGAAAATGTCAAAATTTAAAAAAATCCAATAAATTATTATTATATATCATTAGTAATAACGAAAAGACTATAATCTAAAAGATTACTATCAATATATAACACCTTTAAAAATTTTGCTAATAATATTGGGACCAGAGGCCGATTTTCGCCTGACATACGTTCTATTCGCCGCAAATTACGGAACATGTTATTTATAAATCACCACGTAAAGAAGGGTGTGAAAATTTATTTTATTTAAACTCTAATAGAAAAGAAAAAAGAAACTTTTGTTTGCGTAATATTTATTAGTGTAAATATTTTTATCATTTGGGAGGTAAAATGGTGAATCAATAGATAGGTATAAAATTGAAGTGACTGCTCTATATAAATAAAAAGTCATTTATATGAGTATTTGGTAATCCAGTAATTAGAAACGAATATTGGAGACAAACTGAATGGTATAAGAGTCATTAGACTCTCTTGATAGACCTCGTGTTAACTTCGATATTATGTGGTTGCCACTTTACCTTTTACCTTAAAAGTCAAATTTTATTGAATAAATCAATATTAGCATATTAAGTAAAGTTATTCAAAAGATCAAAAATATATATCCTAAACGTTTGATATGAATCAGGTAACTTTTTATTATTTTTTTGTCTTACAAAATATTGAGAACCAGGTTTTAAATTTTGGTCTTGACCAAACTAGGTTTAACTTAGGTTTGGAACTTGCTGTATAAAACCTGGTTCTTAAGTCTCTAATTTGAAACCTAAGGGTTTAGAACCTAAACCAAACCTAAACTAACTTTACCATCCTATTGACTACGATACGGGCTGTCAGATTTTGAAGAAGGTGCAGGGCTTTGTGATCTTGAAGCTTCTCCTGGTATCACTGAAATAAAGCGAACTTAATATGATTATTGAGATAGCCTAAATTATCACCTCTATTTCATATTTACACTTCAACTGCGTAAAAGGTGTAAAGTAAATGATTAGAGTAAATCTTTAGTGATGAATGACTATGAGCTCTTAATTATCAAATACCTTTGCCACAATCGATGAGACAAAGTTCGGAGCTTCGACTGTGTCCGACACTGCAATAATAGAAATAAAATTATTATAATTACATTGATAAATATCTGATATTTATGTAATACTTGCAAGACGACTTTTGTCTTCTTAGCTTGGAGAATTTGGCTGGCGATGACGCCTACATATTTAGCAATCATATATTTAACAATTTAGAAAGTTTATATGTAAAATATAATGAATATTTATTATATGCTTACCCTCGATTTTCCGTTTGATTTCTTGCCTAAAATAGAATAGACATTGTAATAATATGAAAAAAATAAATTGATTTGCTTTGACTTATTCAAGATAGGGTAAGTGGCGAACATACGTTTTTTTTCGACATATAAATCGTCATCAGAATCACTTTGATTTGCGTTGTCTTCAGAGTAAACGGGAGTATACGGTGATGAAGGATTTCCTTCACTGCTTAGCCTAGAATTATTTGGTAATCGCATCTTTCAATAAGCCTCCAAATAACTTTATGATCAATTGAATGAGCGCTATATATGTTACCTTAGATTGGCAACCCGGCTTGAACTTCTGCCCGCCAGGCCCATACATTTTTCAAGATGTGGTGCATATCTTTTTGATGGATAAGGACGTTGGCAGTTTACACATTCAAATGTTGGCGGGTTATTCAGTTGAGGATGATTCCCGAAAATATCCATCCCCGGTTGAACCACTTAAACAAAGATACGCAATCAGCGAAAAGTAGTGTATGTATGAAAATGATGCCTTCACATTGTGCTACATACCAAAAGAGCGACACCTATATATTAATAGCAGTGACAAGGTAGGTATTAACAGGAATAACAATGATTGAATAAAATGTTTGTGACAGTTATCAACTCACTCAGTATTGCATATTTGGCATAAGGATGATGATAATTTTGCTTCTCTATGCGCTTCAAATATTACGTCTAATGTACATTCATCTAATAGATCACAAAGTATAGAGAATGCCTACAAGAAAGGATATTTAGAGATCAGTCGTCTCTCAAGCTCGAAGAGAAACTAACATTTCACTAACCAAGGCAGCCTTAGGAGATAGATTTGTTGAAGTTTCAGGTTGTCCAACTTGTAAAGGTGTTGAAAATTCAGTATTTAATCCCCTGGACACGTTTATAAACAAATCATTTTGATGCTTATGCGGAAACAGTTGTTTTGATCAGAGTTAAACTTACTCCTCGATATCTTCATTTCCATTGCTTTGTTCACTAAATGACTCTGGCGACGGATCCGAAACAGACATTATACTCTCCCAGAAAATGAATGGTTTGTGAATTAGTTAACCGTTGAAAAGTCAAAGTTGAGACTTCTGTCTTATTGATTAGATAAGTTATCATAAGGCAAAACTGGTTGGTGCAACTATATCGCAAAAAATAAACATTAGTTGACTATTAAAGGAAGGAAGAAAATGCATCTTTTTAATTACACAACGCAAATGTTTGCACCACCTAAGGTAAAAACGCATCCGGAAAATGTGTACCAAGGTAAGTGGTCAAACAGTACGTACTAGATCTTAGAGCTTAACAGGCAAATTTACTAGCATTTTTTTGAAAAACCTTTAGAGTTAATACATATAGTGATTTATATGCTACAGTATAGATTCTGGTTACTTTGCATATAATAAAGATTATAGATATATAGTTTTTATAATTCATTTGTTATACGTATCAAAAGATTTTTTTTTATTTAGAAATCTTCCAATTCTTTAGAAATATGTATGAATGCCTTGTCAAAACTTCTGAAAAAAATAAATAAAAATGTTCTTTCTTAAGTGGTTATAACAGTACTTTATTAAGAGTATTGAAGTATGTCATTATCTGGTTATCTGAATGGTATTCAAATGCAATCTGTCACATTAGTTCAAACAAAACTAAAATAATAACTCAATTTGAAAACATTTTTCATAAGAAAAAAAATTTTTTTTAAAATTATTATAAGGCTATGCAAACTCATATAATTGGTTCTCATAACCGGGCGGGTCACTTTCTCTAAAAATTAAAATTTTAATTTTTTTTTTTATATATAGTTAAATTTTTTGTGTCAATATACAAAAAAAAAAAAATTTTAAAAAAAATTTTAATTATGTAAAAAATTTTTTATATATAAAATTTTTATGCGGCCTGTCGGGTCATTTTTATTTTATGTTATGAGAACCAGAAAATCAACTTTGTATAGTCTAAAGGTTAAAATTTTAACATTAGAATGTGATGACTTAGTAAAGTAAACAAATTGTTATTTTTTCAAGTAGTAGGTTGAAAGTTCAAAATTTACTAATGGTAAAAATTTGAATTTCTATTTATATTATAGTAACTGTTTCTAATAATTAGATTAAAATATCTGTAATTATAATCACATTAGTATAATTTACAGGTTATAAGACATTTGTATAATTGGTTAAACAGACTAGCATTAGACAGTACAAATTTTAAATAAGTTTTTGTAACTATAAATTTATAAAAACTGAAAATCAAGAGCTTATTTGAGAAGACTTGAGTAGAAAAATAATACAATTCTTTGATAGTATTATTATAAAGGTTAGATCTAAAAAATAAATATCAATATGAAAAAGCTAGACAGACAAGAACTTCTAGGTAGAAGGTACTATCAACCAAAACTTTGAAATTCTAACTAAAAGGTTGAAGAAAAAAAATATCAAGTTGATCTGATATACCAATAGACTAGTTGTAGTTCTATTAGACTATTTGAATTAGAAGTTTGAAAACAAAAGCAGAGATATGTTATAAAATAATATTAAAATTTAGATAACTTTGCAAGAGTATAGTTTTGTTAAGATCTGTAAAATAAGTAAATAAATTAACAGTAAGACTTTTTAAGTCTTATTAGTAGATAATAGGTTTTGATACTATAACATGAGTACTAGTATAAAAAAAAATAAAGTTAAATCTAAATATAAAAAAAAACTCTTTCCTGTTCACCCCTGATCGGGAAAGGAAAATAAAAACAACAATCATAAAGTCACTAAATACAAAACAAAACTCAACAAATAAGTTCACTTCAAGGGCCAAAGCCCTTGTACCAAAAAAAAGAAAACTTCCTCTAAGAGTTGAACCTTTATCGACAGAAAAAATTTATAAAATGCTAAAACTCGACATTGAAAAAGAAGAAGACAGTAACTCCCGGGCAGAAAAGCCTAATAGCATTTCTTCTGAAGATGTTCTTGCAACACAAGAGGAAACAGAAGCAGCAAGTGAAGAACTAGTACCAGTAGTAGTAGTTCAAAACAAGGTAGACTGGCTAGAAAATATTATCCAAAGAAACAACAACTTCCAAGCTTTGGAAAACATGTCTATTCACGGGAGCAAAACAAATGAAGAAAATGTAAACAACGACAAAATTAGTCACATGACAACTAATGAAGAGGAGGCAAGCTGTACTACAAAGGAACAGCACAGACACAAACCCATCTTAAGCTATGCTTCAGCTGCCAAACAGGGCACAAACATGTAAGCAAAATTAAAAAGGAGAAAATCAACCTTTGTGGCTTTTTCCCCTAGAAATCAAATTAAGTCAAAAAATAATAACACACTAATCATTGAAATTCCAGATCTTTATAACTCTCTCAATAAAATTATGACCTTATTATATGAAGGTCTGAGAGGAGATATTGTTGCAGCCAAACAACACTTTAAAAAAGGCTTAAGATCTCATCTAGAAATTGTCTTTCCAAACCAAGACCGACTAACATACTATGCTACTAATAGCATTAAAATTTTTAACAAAACATATTACGGCTACATCCTAACAGACACACGTAAATCTTTTCTACCAATTAAAGTAAGAAATGTACCATTAGGAACCAAAGAACGCATCTCTAGCTTGGTAAAAGAAGCCTTTGAGAATTTTGGAAAAATTGTCTCAATTAAACCTTTACTTATTGAAGACACTCTCTATATGACAGACCAATGGATTGTCATTTTCGATAACACTGAAGATGCAAATTTAGAAAAAAGAATTCCTAGATTTACATATATAGATGATAACAGAGTAACTACCGAGTGAAAGGAGTTACCGAAAGTCTGTTTTTTCTGTGACCAAACAGGACACATCAAAAAAGACTGTGCACAATTCCAAGAAGCAAAAAACCTAAGAATACACTATCAAGAATTTAAAAGAAAAAGTGCACAAAACAGAACATCTATTAAAAACTCAACAGAGAATAATCCATATATGGAAGAGGTAGAAATCCTTTCAACACAAGAAGAAACTCAAGACATAAACATAAACGAAACTTCTTTACAAGAACAAGAAACAGAAGAAATTATAACAGATCATGATATGAATAACAAAACAGATACTGTTTGCACAGAAATTCCTATCGAAAATAACCTCAACACAACACAAGAACCAGTAATTAACAATACAAACCTGGAAAATACACAACTAAATAAGCAAAGAAAAGTAGATGACTCTACTTTTACATTAGTTGTGCGCAAAAAAAGAAAACCTAAGGACTCAAAACTCTACAAAGTAACTAACAAAGAAAATTACCAAAATGATCCAAAACAAAGAGCCCAAGGAAGCTCTAAAACTAAATAACCTTTTTTAATGAGCTATTACTCAATCAAAATCACTACGTTAAATGTTAAAGGCTTAAACAACTTAGACAAACAGACTAGAACATTAACACTTTTAAAATCTTATAGACTAGATATTATACTTTTACAAGAAACAAACACTTTTAATACTGCCACCCAACAATTTCTAAAAGACCAATGGCCTTTTAACTCAATTTGGACAGGCAGAACAGCAATCTTAGCAGAAAACAAAAATATAAAATTTAATGATACCAAGAAACTACAAGAAGAAAGAATAATCTCAACATGTTTTACATTCAAGA
>CAJVQA010008743.1:0-12693 GCA_910591915.1 Cetraspora pellucida
TATATATAATAGATATAGTAGATATAATAGAAATAATAGATCTGTTAGAAATGATAGATCTAATAGAAATGTAATATCTGTAATATCTATAAGATCTATAAGATCTGTAAGAAATGTAAGATTTCTGACACAGTAATTTGAGCCAAGCAGAATCAAGTCACATGTATTAGAATTAGTGCTTTTCATCAAAATCATTCTGATCTCATGATCCTGTAATCAGAATCATATAATCTTGTGCTCATTAGAATTGTCTCGATGAGCTGAATCTAATAGTAGTTGTCTCATTCAATTTGGTTTGATACATCAAAAGTTATGATCAAAAATGTGTAAAACTCTTAATGTCAACACTATGAAGAAAAAATAAAATTAATAATACTAAGAAGAGCAAAGCTTAAAAAATGTCTTTACAAAAAAGTATGAAATTCATTTATGAATTCACACAAAAAACAATTTTGAAATTATACAAAAACATTTTCAAATTCACACAAAAAACATCTTTAAATTTATACAAAAAAAAAATTAGTATGAATAAAAAATTGAATTTAAGACTTAAAAAGTAAATAAAATATATTTTCAACCTGACGATCATCTGGACCAAATTTTTCAAAATGCCAAACTACAGAAAAATGATATAGTTAATATATTAAACTTTATAAAAACTTTTCTGAAGCACTGGACATGCATAGTGGACATTGAAATAAAGTTAAAAATGAAGCTATTACTTTGTGATAATGGTTTAAAAGAGCTCTAGAACTATAGAAAAAGTGGTTGGTGAAAGCCAAAAGTCTCTTATAAAGTAAACAACAGTGTTAAATATATTAGTTCTATACAACTGTAAAACTTACAAGAACCTCACAGAAGGGTTAAGTACTCACAAAAGCTATAGTTTGGTTTACCTCATGCCTTCTCTTTTTTTTTAAGAAAAATTTTGTAAAAAGTAAGCAATTCAGTTTACCTCCTTCAAAAGATTAACACGTAAAACACCAAAACAGTTAGCAGTATTTACTTCCTAATTGGGATTATGTAAACAATACAGCAATACAAACATGACTTATACATGTGCTTTGAATTGCTGAAACCTATGAAATACTGTCTCTGGACTAACCAGTATCTCATGCCAACTCTCTACATTTAAGTTGAAGTTTTATCCTATATAGTTTTTTGTTAAATATTTTAGTAAATAGAAAAATAGTAGAGTTATTTCTATTTAGTATAGTTTATAATTTTTAAAAACCCGACACAGGCTTATAATTGTGACCATCCGATAGTCATGTAGTAAGAGTCATACATATCCTTTTTTTTTTTTTTACTTTTCCCTTTTTCCTTTTTATTTCTTGTATTTGTATTTTTTATTATCTACCTCTATACCTCTATGTTTTTTTTTATATAAGTTTTTTTGTTTTTGTTCACTTCTTTACAAGAAGATGTTATCAAATTGCAATATTCTATTGTAAAGTGATGGTTGGATGTGGCTCCTGATATACTCTAATTTCTTTTGAAGTTAGACAGTTAGTGCAGACAGATTGCTTATAGGGACTCATAGAAGCACCTGCGGAATGTTGGACCAGAATTTATAAATAAATTTGTATATATATAATACAAAAATATATAATAAAGATGACCAGCAAGACTGCTTAAGTGAAAGAAAAAAAAAAAAGTAAATAAAATAGAATATGTTTCAATTGCATAGCCAAAAGCTTCAATTTGCCTTATATTAAAAAAATAATAATAATAATTTGTAAAAATATAAAATAAACATAATAGTTAAGTCCAAATATCTTCTTATCAAGTTAAAAAAATAATATAATAAAAATTTATTTTTTCTACTTTAAAGTTTCTAATTAAAATTTCATAAATTTTTTTTTATATCTTAAATTTGTGTTGTTTATATTTTAAAAACTTTTTTGCAATCTGATTAAATAGTTTATATCCTATCAATAGGTTATACTAATAAATTGTATTACAAGTTAACAAAATAAATACTAACCTTAGTACTGATTTTAATGTGCATTCTGAGTTCATAGAGCAAATAATTTAACAAAATAATAAGTAAATCCTAGATCAAAAGATCAAAGATGATGTAATCAACTTAACTAGCACTAATGCAAAGCAAGACCTATATTAATTGCTCTCTGTAACTACAAAATCAAAAAAAGTCAAAGTGAATTTTAATGTAAATATCAACAAAGATAAAGGAAGCCAGGTTTGGAATTATTTTTTAACTGAAGATAACAAGGATGTTTGCAAAATTATAATATTTATTAAAGAAAAGAAGAAAAAATGTAGTTGAAAATATAAACATAATGATAGAACTGGAAATATGGCTTATCATTTATGAAACCACTATAAAATATATGGTAAAAATGAATCTGATGTTGTAATAACATCTTAGCTTCAGTAATTAAAAATTAATAATATGCTTAACAAATATACATTTCACAAATCTACAAAACAATATAAGTTATGATATGCAACATCTTAATGGTTAGTAACTGATTTAATTCTATTAAATACTATTCAAAAAAAAAGATACAGAAAAATAATTAGTCAATTCGACTCAGTATTCACATTTCCTAGCTATAAAAGTGTCAAAACAGATATTGATAAGGCTTATAAAACTGGTATAAACATAATTAAAAATCTTATAATAGAAACCTGTAAAACTGCTTTATTGACAACTAACCTTTGGACTGCCCATAGTCAAGATGGATACATTGGCATTATATTATATTGGTTAACACCTAATTTCAAGATATGTGATACAATATTATGTATTGAAAAAATTGATTATTCTCATACTGCCAAAATAATTAAAAACAAAATTTATAAAAAAGTAGGTAAATTTGGATTACTAAATAAAATATCATATGTAGTAACTAATAATAGAGCCAATGTAAAAAAAGCAATTAATGAATAGAAAGGTGTTGTCAGATTAGCTTGTTTAGCTCATACATTGCAGCTAACAGTTAATTGTGCATTGAATATGATCAAATCTTATACATTTCAAATTCATAAGTTAGTAAAATTTTTTAACTTCCTCAAACAAAGCCAGTAACTTCATTATATGCAATATGAATTAGCATAATATAATATAATGAAAAGAACTAAAATTCATATAGACAAAGAATTAGATGTGAATATTTCTGTAGATAAAATTGAATCTAAAAGCTCTGATAAAGAAATAAAAATTTTATGGCTAATTAAAGATGTTAAGACAAGATGGAATAGCAATTATTAAGAATAGAAGCATTTGTTGGTTTTGAGGCTAGCAATTAAATAGTTAAATGGAATGAAATGATAGGTCTTCTTAAAAAACCTAATGCAAAAAAGAATGCACAAGAGTTAAAAAAATGAATGCTACATGGTTATGAATGAGTGTTGTTATATAAATTAGTTGATATACTTCAATTGATAACATATCTTAGCAGAATGCAATATGCTATATTTTTAGTAGTTAATCTGAGTATGAATATGCTAGTTTATCTAATAATGAACTAAGTCAAATATAGATTAATTAAAATAAATTAGAAAATAAAAATGATTAGTATATTCTAACTTTAATAGACATAATTAATTTTTTTTTTTGTTTTTTTTTCAAAATAACATAGGGCATTAAGATATAATTTAAATATAAAAAAAAAATTAAAACTTAATTCTGAGGATGAAAAAAGTAGTGAAAGTGATTCAGATGAAAAATATTTTATCAGTTCACATAAACACAACACTAGAAACAAGAAAGTTAAACTACTACTAATAAATTCTATTAATATAATAGTTTCAAAATTACAAAGTATTATTTATAATTCACTCTGACATTATTGGTCTTATGCAAACAAGGCAAGACTAATAGTAATGCTACTGGATCTATAGCTAAAAAAAATAGATACATGGTCAAATAAAATTTGTAAACAAACAATTACTGAATTACATAATAAGTTTCAAATTTTTGTTATTACTAACATAGAGTTTTTTCAAAATTTAATTTATTAACCTTCTATAGCATCTTTCTTAGCATCTTTGTTAGCATTATTTTTAGCATTATTCTTAGCACCAAACTTTATAAAAAAGGTTTTTAGTTCTCATCAATCTCAAATAAGACATAAAACAGAAATTGATAACTATTTGAATCTTTAAATTACATCTGCTAAATCTGAAGAAACAAATATTTATTTTTGAAAATGACTAAACCAAAAAAACTTTTCAATATTAAGCAAAATGGCATAAAAGTACCTCTCAATTCTAGCAATGTCAGTTCTAAGTAAAAGATTGTTTTCTGTTTTTAGAAACCAAATTACTTCTTAGTAAACTAGACTTATGCTAAACATTGTAAGCCAGTTATTTTTTATTAAACAAAACAGCCTTTATTGTAATATGTAGTTTTATTCAAATTAGGTAACTTGTAATAATTTAGTATCAGTATAGCTTGCTCAGATAAATTAGTATAAAATAAATAATTAACAAAATAACAATAAACTTACTAAAATGAATTTAATTTGAGGTATATAATTTACTAATATTTCAGCTATTCTGCAACTATATAAAGAACAAGTTATTCACTTTTAAGTAGTAGTAAAAGAACATCATTTAAAGTTAAAATAAAGTTAAAATAGTTAAAATTTTAACTATAGATCTCACAAAATAATGTTATCTATTTAAATAAATTATTATTATTCTTCTTATTTTATTTGACAATGCTCTAACTGCAGATTAAAAATTAGCATTATGCAAGTAGCTGTAATATAGTTCACTATTGTTAATTGATCTACTTATTTATATATATACTTATTATATGATATTTCTTAACTAATCAAAATGCTTAATATTATATCCAAGTATACTACCTAAGTATACTAGTCTTTAACTTGTAGGTAATCTGTATTGGATTTTTTGAGATAGGTTCTATTCTTAGTTAGAAAGATTACAAGAAGATGAAAGGTTAAACTATATAATAAAGCAACAAACAGCAAAAAGTATACAATACAACAATATTACAAGATATTATTAATCAACAATTATATATGTAGATGATACAATATGAATTACAAATAGTAGATAGCAACTAATAAAAACCTTAAAAATAGCAGAAAAGTTCTTTATAATAAATAATATAAAGATAAATAAGATAAAGTTAAAGCTGCTAATAATAAATACAAAACTGAGAAAAAAAGAAAAAGAAATAATGAAAATAGTGATCCTAGTGTAGTAGTTGGATTGTCATCCTCCAAGTGGCAGATCTAAGGTTCAAATCCTATCTACAATAAAATTTGAAAATTAATCTGTGTTATAACAAACTGTCACTTGTCAATTAGTTGAATTTGTATATCTGTAACCTTAAGTTGCTTATTTTGAATAAAAGCTCAGAGCATCTATGCCAAGTGTAATGTTATACAAATATATAGAAATATTAATAACCAGTGTCACATAAAACTTTAGTACAAACTCACAATAAGACCATCAGGCATAGTAAACTAAGGAACCAAAGAAGCAAAAGCCCACTTAGAAATTTTCAAGTAAAGAGATAGTATGAACTTTCAATAGTACAGTTAGACTAATAGAAACCTATGAAACACTCCTAAAAGAAAAAATGAATAAACCAGATGTTAAGATTTGTAGAAAAGCATATGACCAACTAGGCTGCCAGAATCGTCAAAGAAAAAGAATACATAAGTATACCATATCAGGCTATTTGGATTGGAAGTTAGAAGAGTCTTATTAATCCTAAGTAGTGGTTAGTAAGAAATAATAAAGAATATGTCATAATAATAAATACTGAGATTCTAATGAACTTTACAAAAGTAAAAATAGAATAATGTAGCAGTTAAACAAGTAACCTCTATAACTGCAAGTGTTAGGTAACTATAGCATATTGCATAAAACTAGATCAGCTGTATGTAAGACACAGAAGGTTCTAGTAAGTTTCTTGTCAAGAATAAACTAGTCCTAAGGGTCTCGAAAGCATTAAGTACTTTAGATGGGTGTAGTTCAGAAAATGTTTCCATGATTACAAGTCAGATTACATATACAGAGAATTTAAATAGGCAAGACTTATAGTTGGCTTGCAAGTATGGCATCTAGTATAGAATCTGTATAGTAATGTATAGGCAGACTACTTAAATTAAACACCAAAAGTGCACTGTAACTAGTTGTAACCTCCTATATATAGAAGCTCCTAAAGGTAAAGACCTGCATCAGGTCTTACAGCTTGGCCTAGCCTGGCCTACAAATTTTTGTAAGCTGGGTTGAACCTGAAGCAAAATTTTAGAATTGCAAGCTAAGCCAAGCTAAAAAATTTGCAAAACATTATAATTATAAGTCAGTACAGACCTAAAATTTTGTAAAATTATATAAGAAATTTTTGTAAACTAGACTGAACTGGGCTAGACTAAAGAAAAAATTTAATATATACAGGCTAGACTAGACTAGCAAAAAAATAGTAACTCTAAATGCAGGCTAGGCCAGACCAAAAAAAAAATTTTAACCCTAAATGCAAGCTAGACCAGACCTTAAAAATAGGTGATTTGCAAGCCTTTATCTAAAGGCATCTGTATTGTCATGATCCAGAATAGGATCGTCAATAATTTATTAAAGACGACTACATAATTAAACAGTAGTATAGCATATATGTAGCGTAATTAGCAGATATAGGGTATTTAGCGTAATTAGCAGATATAGGGTATTTAGCATAATTAGCAGATATAGGGTATTTAGTGTAATTAGTAGATATAACATATGTAGCATAATTAGTGTATATAGCGTAGATAGTGCATATAGCATAGATAGTGTAGTTAGTATATATAGCGTATTAGAAAAAAGTATATAAGTAATGCGTTTTAAATGGAGGAGAAAATAGAACAGGACGTAATAAAGAAATACTTACCAGATACACTCGCCAAATCCAATGCCTCTTTCGAGTGTTGTGACGCCCTACGTTACACGAACGACGTATCGGCTACCCTATGAATAGGGAATTCTAGGGTAGTTTCACCATTAATCGTTACAGTATCTAAATACTTAAATAAAAAAATTAATATCCAAAGACAGAAACTTTAATGTTAAAAATAATAATAATAATAATAATAATAATAATTGAAAAAATTAAAATAATAGAAAAATTAAGAAATAAGATAGTTTAATTATTAAAAATATGGCTAAATAGCAGAATATATAAAGTATTAGTAAAAAAAAAGTAAAAGAAATAATAAGTCAAACAATAAGAAATCTCTAATACAAAAAAATAATCTAAGTAACTCTCTCTTTATAGACAAGATTAATAGTTTAATTCTAGCTAAAGGCAAAACTCTGTAATCTATAAAAGCATATAAATGTTTGTAAAGCTCTGTGGCTTAAGTCTATATAAATAGAAAATTAGTATATAAAAAAGTTTTTGGAAAGAAGTGTCTTGATATAAAGTATTAGCACTTGATGCAAGAAAAGTGATAAACATATCAGAAATAAAAAGAAGATGCACTAGCAGATAATATGATAAATATAAAATAAAACTATGAGAAAGGAATAAACTTACTAAAATTTAAACATCTTTAGCATCAAACTGGTTTAGTAGATATAAGATATACTAAAATAGATAAAATTTAGAAATAATCTTGATACTATACTTAGTAAGTTTGTATCAAAGGTAAATTTGAAGAACTATGAATACTTAGTAATATCTAATAAGATAGTATTTAGATATAAATAATAATTAGATAGCTCTAATCTGTTTTGTTATAATAATAGTAATATATATTATATATATATACAATAAGTGTTAAAAATCAGAAAGTTTAAATAAAGAACTTACAGACAGGTCTCAGATATGGCATTTAGTAAATAACCTATAAGCAGAATCTTTAATTAGATAATAACTAAGGTTATATATAAGACTAGTTGTACTTTTATTAAATTTTTTTTTTTTAGTATTATACTTTTATTAATATACTCTGTATATAATATATAATCATATATTACTAATAATAAAAAAACACATAAACAAAATTATTCTTAAAACTAAAAAAAACAGCAATTTGTTTTTAATATATCAAGTCTACTCTAATATTTTTTTGATTTAATTTAACAGTTTAGTTAATAGTACTTCTTATTTAAAGATTTTTGCTTATTTAATTTTTTAATATTAGTATTTATTTTTTAAATTTAATCTTTATTATAGTATTATCAAAAATCTGTATTATTTTTTTGCTTAAATTTTTTCAAATAAACTTCTGTTTTCTTAGTTTTACAGATTTATATAATTACAAAAACTTATCTTAAATTTGTATTATTTAGTACTAGTTTTTAATTCTTTATATAACTAAATTTATTCAAATACCTTATAACTTGTTAGGTATGCTAGTATAATCATAGTTACAGATATCTTATTTTAGTTAATTAATAAATAATAATTATTATAATATTTTTTAAATTTTTATTTTTAATAAGTTTTAAATTTATAATTTACTATTTAGAGAAGTAACAATTTATTATTTATTTTTTTTTTTTGATGTTAAAGTGACCTTTTTGGTCTTTTGACTTTTATTAATGACTTTTTTAGTAATGTGATTCAATAAATCACTACAGAAAAGTATACAATTAACTATATATGTAACTTTTCTATATTATCTATTTAAGAAGTTTGTCTAAAGGTTCTCTACTAATTGCTGTATCTAATGTTTCTGCTTAGATGTTTTATTTTAGATACCCAGATTATTATTTCAATTTTAGAACTATTTTATCCTTAAGAT
This sequence comes from Cetraspora pellucida, assembly GCA_910591915.1. NCBI lineage: Eukaryota > Fungi > Glomeromycota > Glomeromycetes > Diversisporales > Gigasporaceae > Cetraspora > Cetraspora pellucida. The sequence goes on from CAJVQA010008743.1 coordinate 8,736, forward strand.
AAACTCTTTAGAGTCTTTTGTATTTATTTTTATAGCTAACTTAGATATCACTATACTAGAACTAACACTTATAATCAGAGTTATATTATTTAACCACTATGTCTTTATAGAGTTTATACAATTTTAGTATCTACTTTATAGCATAACCCTAGTATTTTAGTATACTTCTGCCTTTTGTTAAGCCTTTTGTTCAAACTTTCAATTTAGATAATCTGTATAAAACAATAATTAATCTATTAGTATATTAGATTAGTCTAATATTCTTTTCTTTTAATTTATTCTAATAGTCTAGTTAGTAATACCTCTAAGACTTCTAACTTGAAGATTTTTGCTATTCAGATACTATAACTAGGTACTATGATCTTGGTATCTATTTCTTCAGACTAGTTTTTATAGTAGAATTGTCAAAAATTTAGCTATTTCTTTATTTAGGTTTATTTAAATAAACTTCTTGTTAACCAATTTCAACAGATTTATATAACTACAAGAACTTATTTAGTGTTTGTATTGCTCAATTTGTCAGTTTGCATTTCTTTGTATAACTAGTTATACAGATGCTCTATAACCTGCCAGTTATACTAATTTAACTGCTATTACAGATATCTTAACCTAATTGTTAATAATAGTTAACATCATATAAATATTACATAAGTGATTATTCAAATTTTTGCTATCAATAAAATTTAAATATTTAATCTACTACTTGGAAGGTTGACAATCTGATCACTTCACTAGGTCACCACACTTTTATTTATTTATTTTACTAAGTTGCTATATCTTTATAATTTAGTTAAAAATTTTTTTTGATTTTACTAAGACTAATATTAATAGCAGTTATTATTTTTATTGTGTTTTTAATTATATATATATAACTTGTACAAGATAAATATGCAACTAGCTACATATGCAACTTTAGTTACCTATTTAAATAGTATACTTACAGGTTTTATTTTATTTTTTTTTGGTATTAAGGTGACCTTTTTGGTTTTTTGACTTTTATTAATCACTTATCAGTATTGTGGTTCAATGAACCATTATAGAAGAGCATACAATTGGCTACACATATAACTTTTCTATATTACCTATTTAAGGAGTCTGCCTGAAGATTCTTCATCAATTGTCATACCTAACATCTCTGCTTGGATATTCCACTTTAAACCCTCTGAACCTGTAATCTGTGTTAATATTACTGAGTTATTCCAGATGCTCAGATCATCATCTCAACCTTAGAACTAATTTATCCTCAAGGTAAACTTCCTAGAGCCTTCTGTACCTATTTTTATAACTGACCTAGATATTACTATGGCAGAACCAATACTTGCAGTCAGGACTGACTATTAAACTACTATGCTCTTGTAGAGTTTATACAAACCCTAGCATCTACTTCACAGCATATCCAAAATACTTTAGTATACCCCTGCTGGTTTACCAAACTTCTAATCCAGATAGCCTGGTAGGACTTATAACTGGTCCATTGGTATATCAGATTGGCCCGATATCCTTTTTTTCCAGCTTGATCTGGTGGTCTGGTTGGTAGTACCTCCCATCTAGAAGTTTTTGTCCATCTGGCTACTTTGATCTTGGTATCCATTTCATAAGGCTAGCCTTTACAGTAGAGCTGTCAAAGATCTGGCTATCTCTCTATTCAGGTCTTTCCAAATGAACTTCTTGTTATTCAATTTCAACAGATTTATATAGTCACAAGGACTTATCTAGTATTTGCATTACCTAATTGCCAGTTTGCATTTCTTTGTATAATCACAACCTTGTCCCAAAGGACAATATCATGTGACCTGTTATATAAATGCCCTATGACTTACCAGTCATGCTGATGTGACTGCCATTACAGGTATCCTAATTTAATCATTAGTAACAGTTGCTATAATATGAAAATTACATAGGTGATTATTCAAATTTTCATTATCGATAGGATTTGAACACCCAACTTACCACTTAGAGGGTTGACAACCTGACCACTTTACTAGGTTGCCACACCCTTCACTTACAGGTTTTATACTAGTTTTTATATTTATAATTTGCTAAAAATTTTTTTTTTTGCTTTCTTTATGACTGTTAATTATTGATAACTATTATCTTTATTATGATTTAATTATAATTATATAACTTGTACAAGATAAGTATACAACTAACTACTTATACAACTTTTGATTATTTATTTAAATAGTCTGCTTGCAGATTTTATATTAACTGCCATATCTGTAATCTATTAAGAGATTATCTAATTAAATACTCTAATTTTTATACTATATTTAACAGATAATTACACAAGTTCTTATATATTTAAATACTATTTAACCTAATTCTGACCTTTCTGTTTGTATAATTGTTAAGTTATTATATATTTTAGAATATGTTATTTAACTGTAGAATTTCAAGAAGCCTTTTTGCTAACTAACTACTTATATTTAGTTACTGTTAATAGGGTTTATCTTGCAAAGTTTACTCAGATTCCAGTATTACTTTATAGCATATTTTTAGTACTTATAGTATATCTCTGCTTTTAGCATCAAACTTCTAATTTAAATAGTCCAAAAAGACTATAATCTGTTTCTGATATACCAAGGTTTCATTTTTTAATATCTTTTTTTTCTGGTTTGAAACTTCTGATAGTCTAATTAGTGGTATCTCTCTTTAAGGTTCTTGTTTGCCTAATTTTTTCATATTGATATCTGTTTTTTAAGTCTAGCTTTTATAATAATATTATCAAAGATCTGTATTACTTTTTTATTTAGATCTTTTTTAAATAAACTTCTTGTTTTCTAATATCAATAAATTTATATAACTACAAGAACTTATTTAGTATTTGTACTGTCTGATGCTAATTTACATTTCTCTAATAACTTGTTACATGAATGCTTTATGACTTGTCAGTCATGCTAATATGGCTGCCATTACAGATATCTTAATCTAATTATTAAAAACAATTGCTATAATATAAATATTATATAAGTAATTATCTAAATTTTTGTTATTAATATGATTTAAATATTCAATATACTACTTAGGAGATTAACAATTTATCTACTTTACTAAGTTACCAAATTCTTTACTAGAAAATTATTTATTTAAACATTCTAATTTCTATATTATACTAGACAAATAGTATATTGGCTTTTATACATTTAAATATTATTTAACTTAACATTTAGTCTTTCTTTCTATATAATTATTATGCTATTATTTACTTTAAAACATATTATTTGATTGTAAAGTCTAGAATACCTTTTATTAACTTAGTTAAAAAATATTAAAATAATATAAATTTAAAAAAAACTAAAAATAAAGTAAATAAAAACAAAAGATTATAATAAAAATAAATAAATAAAATTAGCAAAAAAAAATTTAAATTAAATAGTTTAAATAAATAATTAAAAAAACTCTTTAAAAACTAATATTAATTTTTGTAAAAAAGAAAAACTAGTAGAAAACTTTACAAAATAGTTTATAAAAAATGTTTTAAATCTTAAAATATATATAAAATATAAGTTTATTTTAGTAATTAAAAAATTAAAGCCAAATAAAAATATTAAATTATATAAATAATTATATTTTTAAAAAAAGATTAAAGACTAAAATAAAAGTAAATATATAAATATAAAAAAAATAAATAAATAAAAACTCTAATAAAGTATATAAATAAAAATTATTAATAATCAAAACATTAATATAATAACATTCTGATATTAAGTATAATAATTTAATAAAATAGATAAGTTATTATCTTTTTAAGTGGCAAATTAGAAGTTCAAATCTCAAAAAACGCACTCTCTCCGCTAATCCTAAATTTCCAAACAAGGCTAAAAACAAATACATAGAGAAACAAGAAAACAGTCTAACAAACTTCACTTGGACTTCTAAGGAAAAAGACTCAGCAAGCAAAATACAACTACTTTGCCTTAACAACAATATAAGCAAAGTCCTGTTAAATAAAACTGTA
>CAJVQA010008744.1:0-12693 GCA_910591915.1 Cetraspora pellucida
CAATTTAAATTTATAAATTTTATTCACTTTAAGTTGATAAATATAAAAATGAATTACTGTAATATTTAATATAATGAGTTGTGTATATCAATTCTAATATTATGAGTATAGCAGTATATATCGATTATAATTGATAGATAGCCATAGGCTGATTATAATTGATATATAATTTAAGTAATTATAATTGATAAATTACCTAACACAATTCTAATTATTTAGATTATATATCAATTATAATCTCTTCAGTTATATATTGATTTATATTTTTTTGTTATATATTGATTAGTATTACAATTGTTATAAATCAGCAGAAGTAATTTATATCATTATATATCCTTTAGTTACCAATTGATATATAACTCTTTATTTTTTTTCCTAATGTACTAGCATGACTGGAGGGTCTAGATATTTATACAATGTTGTATAAAGGAACACAAACTGGTACTAGGCAGTATAAACCAAGATAAGTTCTTAGGCTATGTAAATTATAGAAACTAGATAGGAAGACAAAAGTCCACTTGGAAGATTTAAATAAAGAGATAACCCAAACCTTTAATAGTGCTACTGTAATAACTAGACTTATGAAATGAAGCTAGAACTTGTAAAACTAGACAAATGTGCTACTTTTTGAGAAGGAACCAGATAAACCAACCAGCCCACTAAAATTTTCTGGTTTTAGAGAAAAAGAGTATATGCTAGCAAACATGTAAACCAGAAGTGTATGATTTTAATCTACCTTTCTGAACTATCTGGAATGGCAGCTTGGTAGAAGTTAAATTAAATACTAAAGTAGTAAGAATATGTTGTAAAGTTAGTATTGAAGTTGGGATGAACTCTACAAGACCATAGCAGTTTAATAGCATGCTCTAACTGTCAGTATTGGTCTCAGCCATAATGATACTAGGTCAGCTGTAAGAATAGAATACATAAGATTATAGAAGGTTTAGTACAAGATCAAGGTTTCCAAAAAACTGCTTTAAAGACTTAGTGGTTATGATATATTTTCAATAACATTAGTTGGGATCATTAGTAGGCAAAGGTAGATAGATGAATACAGAAACTAGAGTAGTTAAATAGGGAACCTACAAGCAGGTTCCAGGTATGGCAGCTAGTATAAAACCTTTGGGTGAACTACTTAAATTAGATAATGACTAAAGTTGTATGAGTGCCTAGTTGTACACTCTTTCTATGGTTGCACTCTGTGGTTTACTGCAACCATTATCCAAATGTACTATTAATAAAATCCTGGGTCACAAGTACTCATCTTAATATTAAAAAAAAATAATATATTCAGTATTAGTTGTACTATCTTTTTGAATAATATTATTAAAGAATAATAAATTAAAAGTAAGTAAATTGGTAAGCATTATATTGTTAGTGTTTTTGGCTAGTAATAATATTTTTTTGATATAAATAGTAAATAAACAAATAAATTTAGATTGTGTATTTGCATAAATTGAAGTAATTTGAAGCAGATATTCTAATAAAAATTGTAAAATTAGATTAAAAAGTGCTAAAATTTGTGAGAGTATTACTTTTTTATATTAAATAAAAATAAAAAGGTTTTGATTTTATTTTAAATTTGATTAAGAGTTAGTGTAGAAGAATTTTTATAATCATAAAAGAAACCAAGATAGTATATTATATCTTAAGGTTTTCTAAAAAGAATAATCTAATTGCTTATTGTAAAAGAAGGAGTTAAGTTTGTTAAGAATTTGGATTTGATATGAAGGAGGTCAGATTTAGAAGCATTGATTTCTATATTATTAAGTTTATATAATATAAAAGTATCATTTATAATATTTTGCATTATATTTAAATTTTTATAATACTAGATAATATCATTCATAAAGGTTAATAGTAAAATTATTATTAAAAAGAGTGTTGTATTTGTTATAATATCAATAGGAAATTGATATGAAATTTTGAGTAGATTATTTTGGTATTTATTGTGAATATAAGAGAGTATAGAGTCATAATAAATTTTCTATAATAGAGATGAATAGGGTTTATTTTGTTCAATATCAGAGTTAATTAATATTGAAGAAGTAAGATCATAAACAGTAATTAATCTAGCAAAACAGTAAAAATATAGATTAGTAATTAGGTTAATCTCTGTTAAAAGAATTTCTATTCTTTTGTATGTATTCTAAAGTGTTGATATATTAATTTTATTGAAAGCCTTAGACATATCTTGAAAAAGAATTCAGCTTCTTATTATTAACTTTGTAATGTTTAATTATGTTATATAAGATTTGTATAGAATGATAAATAGAAGAGTTTTTTGTAATTGCAAAGTTTAAATTTGATAAAAGATTATGACTTGAAATAATATTATTTAGTCAGTTTGAAAATATTTTAATAAAGACTTTTTTGAAAGATTAAATTATAGAGATTGGTTAACTTTAATTTAGTGTATAATTTCAGTTTGATTTTTTAAGAATTAAAAAGATATTAGAAGATTTTTAGTCTAAGAAGATTTTTTGAAGTTGGAAGTATTTATTTAAAAAGAGTCAAAAAATATTTTTTACTTTAGAACTAGTAAATTTTATATATTTATAGCAGGTTTTAAGAAGTTCTGCTGCTTTTTGATTAGGTAAGTCAGAGATTAGGTCTTATTATTCTTGGTTAGATCTTTTATGAGTGAAATTTTAATAATAAATTTAAATTCAAGATGTGATTTATAGAGTGAAAAGTATTTAGATAATAATGAAATAGCTTCAAGAGGTTTAATTTAAAATATTCAGTAAAGTAATGTTTGATTGTATTCAATATTTCCTTATGTTTTGTAAAAAAATTATTATTAAAAAGTAAACTATTATTATGAATATTGTTGTATTTTTCAAATATTTTTTTGTAAAAAAGGTTAGATATTTTTTTAAATAATTTGTTTTAATCTTCTATTTTTTTTTTAATTTCATTATATTGTTAATATTGGTAATTAAGTACAATTTTAATAAGTTGAAAATTCTTTTTTAATTTGAGCCAAGAAGGATGAAAGTGTTTGAAGTAAGTAGTTTAAATATTTAGTTTAGTATTTGATAAGTAGTATATTAAAGTTAATTAAATTTATGTAATTTTAAAAAAATTGTATTTTTTTATAACAAAAATAAAGTAGAAAGTATTTGGTGAAGGTGAGTCTTTGATTTCTTTAATTGTTTTAATTTTTTAAAAGAAATATGTTTAGTTGAAGCTTTAACCAGTGCTTTGTAAATTTTGTTTCATATAGTATTAAGTTAGTTTTGATTTGAGATTAATAGAATTTTAGAAGCTAAGTATTAAAAGTTTTTAGTAGTTTGATTGATATAGTTTTCAAGATTTTCTTTAGTGCAGTTTTTACAAAATTAAATTTTGTATTTGTATTGTTTATAAGGTTTAGGTTTATTAATTATAATAGAGATTTCTAGAGTTATAATATAATAGTCTAATTTGATTATACCAGTTGCAAGGATCTCTATATAATCAATGTTAGTAATGAATAAATTGGTTCAGATTTGATCAATTCAGCTTTGTATATTATTATGACTAAAGGTAATATTATGAGTATTTGGATGAAAGACTTGAAAAATATCTTTGAATCAAAAGCTAATTAGATATTAAATCATTTAACTTTCAGGAATCAATAATTTTTTTAAATGAGATTTATCAATTTTTGGTTTTGAATACTGTTTAGGTATTTTTATAATAATTAGTTTGTATTTGTTATTTTGAGTAAAAGAAATTAAATAATCTTGAACTTTTTTGTAAAGTTATTTTTTCTCATAAGTTAAAAAAAATATTTGAATAAGCATAATTGACATATTTTTAAAGTAAAAATCAAGGCCAATTATATGTTCATTGAAATTATGAGACTTAGAAATATATTTGAAGATTTTTGATGAATAAAATACCAATTTTAGTTTGATCAGAATTTGTGAATGAGTTTCAAAAACTAATATAATTTTGAATTTAATTGTTTAAAAATTTTCTTTTTTGAAGAATAATTGTGTTTTAGAAAATTTAAAAATTTTAAAAATTTCTTCTTATAAAAGTTTGGTTAAGATAAGTTTTTTATTAGCTTTTAAGAGTTCATCAATATTTATTGATCTAATTTTAATTAAAAGAAAGATATGTTTAGATAAAATTATTAATAAGATAATTAAAAATATGTTTAGGTTAGATAATTAATCAGATATAAAGAAGGAAACAGAGTTTGTATCAGGTATTTTTCAGTTAAGAATAAATAATAAAGGTAGATGGCCATATATTTTATAAAAAAAAAGATCTATTATAATATAATTTAATAATTTTTGTTCTATAGTATTTAAATAAAAATGTGGTTTTGTTTTTTTAAAGTTTATAGATATTTTTATTAGATTAGAAAAAAGATTGCAATGTAAATGTTGAATAATTTGTTAAGTGTAACAGGTTTCAGAATTTGAAATAAGTTGTGATATTTTATAAATTTATTGTAGCATTTGTCTATTTCTGTAGGAGTTGAAATATTAAAAGTAGAGATAGTATTATAATATTTTCTACAGAATTACTTACTGTTTTAAGCTTGGCTTATACAGCTATAAAGGATACTATAATTTGCTTTATATGCTGGATTTGGTTATTATAATTTTGGTTCTTTATTACAATAGGCTTTGTTACTCACCTACTGTTATTATTCTTTTCTAAAAATAGCCTATAAATAGTGAAGAATATTATAATCTTAGAGGCAGCAGTTGCTTTAATGTTATCTGTAGAAGAACTTATTAAAAAAAAGTTTCTTAGTTTTGAGTAAGATTGTTAAATATTGTTTTTTAAGAAGTAGGGTTATTAGAATTATTATTTTGAGTAATAGATAAAGTTGGATTTTTTTTTTAGCTTTAGGTTCATTTTGGTTTTGCATAAAGAGCATATTATTTTATTGAATAGAAATAAAAATGTTAAGATGTTTAATTATAAAATTTTCTGCTTCTATGTAGTAAGTATTGTTATAGTTAATTCTAATTTGTTTAAGAGATACTTTAAATTGAGATCAAATTTCATAGTAGATAATTATTAGAGCTAGTATATATATATTAGTAGTAAAGTCTATAATTTTTTAAGAGCTTTTTTCTTAGATAGCTCTTGAATTCTATCATTTTCAGTTGTTGTTTGTAGATATTTTTTTAAGTATTATAAAAATAGTATATTATTTAGGCCACTTTACTATTAATATTGTTAAGTGATACAAAGCTTTTCTTAGTTGATGTAGCTAATTTTTTTAATTCAGTTATAGGTATTGATTTTGAAAAAGTTGCTACTAATTGTTGATCAGATTGAAATAATTTAGTTTCTAAAGAAGGATACTTCTATTCTTTTAAATTAGATTTTAATACTAGATAAGATTTAAATAATTGAGAGAAATAAAGTTAAGAAATGTTTTTAAGACTGTGTTCTGTATTATTTGAAAGTAAGTTACATGATTTGCTATAGCATTTATGAAAGTGATAGAGTATTGCTTTGAAGGTAGCTTTAAAACATTCTTAAGTAAAGATAAGATATTTGGAAAAAAATAAGTTTTTGGTAAAAGTTTCTTGCAGTTTTCAATAAGCTTTTGAGATATTAACATTTTGATATAGTTGTTTGTTTTTTGTTGATTAATTTTTTTAAATTGAATTTTGTATTTTTTAAAGAATTTTTAAAACTAAGTTTTATAACTTTTGATATAAGGTTTAAGTAAAGAAATTTTGAAATTATTAAATTTTTTTACAAAAATGTTCAACTTGATTTTGATATTAAATCTATTATTATTTTAAATATTAAATAGTAGCTTATCTGTATCATAATTGATATCAAAATTTAAAATAAATTGTAAAGGTTTGATGTTAAGTTTTTTTATAAATTTTTTGAAATTAATAGTTTTGTAAGTATGGTTTAGATGTAAGTATAAATGTGTCATATTAATAGCAACTTTTTTTTGTTATTTGCTAAATATATTAAGATAGAATAATGTAATCAAAAGATGTATAAATAATCTAGTTAAATAAATAATACTGCTGTAAATTTAGTGAGTAGATCTTTAAGTATTTTAACTAAAACTTTAAAAGAAATAGAATTTGATTGATCAAATTCAGGATTAGTTTCAAGCATAAAGTTAGAAATTTTAGTTTGATGTTAATCATTTTGTTAAGTATATAATTAAATAAATATTTGCAAAGGGTCTGTTATTAGATTTTATGTTTGTTGGTTCAGTAAAGATTTTTTGTTCTAAGTTGAAGTTTATAAGATATAATTTTAAAAGTAAGAAGATTTGTAGTACTAATGATATGCTCAATTTACTATATTTTTGTATTTCAGAAATAATAGAATAGTTTGAAAACCATTTAAAATAATTAGTTGTATCACATTTTTGTAGAGTTTTTCCTTTTTTCTTTTAATTAATCTTTTTGTTTTGAATTGTTATTATTTTGATTTTTTTTTGAATTTTATTGTTTGTAATCTGATCATCATTATTGAATTTATTATTTATTTTAGTTTTTTTGAGTAATTTTAAAATGAATTTCTTGAAAAATATATATTTTTCTTCTGCAAATAGTTGTTAGCATTTGATTTTACAATAAAGATTGTGCTGTTCTCAGTTCATAGATTTTGAAAGAATTAGATATTTAAGCTTAAGAATATGAATACAATATGTATGAGCAGAGAAGCTTTCTTTACTATTTATAAAGATTAAAGCTTGTGAATCTAGAAAGTATTTTGTTATCTTTAAGAATAATACAAGAAACATTCTTGGTTTTGCATATAATGCATATATATGCATAATGTAACATGGTTTAAAAGAAATAGGCTTAGTTGAAGTTTTCTTAATATTACTACAAAAAGTAGGAAATAAGTAAGTAATCTTATGTTTGTGTTAAAATTTGGATCTTCAAAGACTTTTAAGGAATTTGAATAGTTTAATATCGAATTTAATTTTTATAAAATTATATAAATCTAAAATGGTTTCTAAAATAGGTTGAGAAGATAATGGAATAGTAATATATTATAAAGCAAAATAGGTATGATATTTTTTGCAAAGACAGGTAGTAATAATAGGTTCAGTAGGTCTTATAAAGAAATAAAAACCATTTTGTAGATCATATGTTATAGAATTGATGTTAATTGATAGAACTTTAAGAATTTAAATATTGTTATTATAAGTAATAAAAATAAACCTATTATTATATTTGAAGAGATAATAATAAAACTGAACCTGTTACTATATTTGAAGAGATAATTATCAAGATCAAAGAAGTCAAGTTTGATATTGATAATGCTTGGCATTTTGTGTAGTTATCTTTTAAGATAATATTTATGAAGTTTAAATAGTATAAACTATTTGTATAATGCTTTTATTTAGAGAAATAATTAAATTATCTAGACTTTTAGATTATTTAGGATCAATTTGTAAAATATAATGTATTTGCAAAAGCTAATTAATATTTAGAAAATTTTAATAGATACAAAAGAAGTATATTTTCTGAGCCAACTCAGCAGATTTTTTTAAAATGGCAATAAAAAAACTTGCAAAGACAGGGTTAAGTTTTTGTTTTTTTGTTTATATTTTAGTGAGTTTTGGTTTATTTATAATAAAATATATATCAAAATGACTAGTACAAGATACTTAATATTTGTTTACTAAGAGATAAAATATATTATCTTAATAAAAATATATAGTAAATAAGTAAAAACCAAAATTTTAGGTTTGAAACTTTTCTTAGTAGTAAAGTACTATTAGAATCCAAAACTTAACTGCTTAAAAAAAGAAAAGTGAGTTTAACAACTTTATTTAAGAGTGCAAATAAGATTTATTTAATAAGATTTTGAGAAATAGTTAAATACTTTTAGCAGAATTCTGTTACAAGTAATCTATAAAAAAAATTACAAAATTTATTCTCTACTTGTTAAATCTAACTGTCTTTTATTGATTAAGTTATTCATAGCTTATATAATATATTTATTCATCAAGAGACTGACTCATTATTTTACTTATGTCAACAGTTATATATAACATATGATTGATTGTTGCATTTAGATTCTGTTACTTACTTAAATAATTAATTATATGAAAATAAAAAAAATTTTACTTTCTTACTTTTATTAGTTTTGTTATATTTATTATATTTATTACTTCAGATAGATTGATGGCATATAGTTTATTCATTTTTTTTAGGATAAAAGAAAAATAGGTTTTAATAATAATATAATATAAATAGATAATATAAAGAAAATTAATTTTAATTGTAAATAAAACTTTTATTATAAATAATAAAATTTTTATCTAGGACAAAAGTAACAATGATACCTCCATATAAATACATTTTTGTATAATAAACTTAAAATCAAACTCATATTAAAAGTGAAACAATAACCTAATTCAAACTAAAAACTATTATTAAAGCCATCATTATCAATTATCATTTATCTATTTGTAATCTACTAAAACTAGAATTTGATCATTCATCTTGAATTATGTTACTAAGTCATTAGTACAAGAGTAAAGATCCAAACCCTATTTAATGTATTGTAACCTTAGATTAAGAAAGTAGAAGAAAGATAAAAACAAGCAAAGGTTAATAGAAAAATAAGTTGAAGAAAAGACTTAAATGAGAAGATTAGTATTTACTTACAAATAAACCAACTAACTAAATTTAACACACCTATTTTGACTTAGCCACTATAGATTACATGAGAATTAGAAGAAATTAGTAATAGATTAGCCAATTTGTTAAAAACAATATACATCTATTACTTTATATTCAAAATCCTTTTTTGATCACAAATGTAATTAATTGCACTTTGTGTATTTCATGTATTTTTACATAATCAGATCATAGTATACACTTATAATATTTATTTTTAGTATAAAAAATGTTTATCTTATAATTTTACTTTAAGCCCAATTCTAACCTTAATAATAACTTTAATTCTAACTCTAATTCTAATTCTAATTATAACTCAAATTCTAACTCTAATTCTAACTCTAATTCTAACTCTAAATCTAACTCTAAATCTAACTCTAATTCTAATTCTGATTCTAACTTTGATTCCAAATCTAATTCTTATTAATATTAATTTACTATAGAGTGCAAACAGTGCATCCTCATCAAATAAGTTTATTTTATAAAAAAATTAAAACAACAAAATAATTTGGTTAAATGAAATATTAGCTTGAGCTTGAGTCTGGAATTTGGAAGAACAAACTCAAACTACAATAGTTTGGAATTTGGGTAGACAATCTCAAACTATAACAGTTTGGAATTTAGATAACAAGTATAACCTTAGCATTATTACATAACTTTACAGGCAAGGTTTGTGAAATCATGTTATAGTCACGTCACCTATATATTAATATTTAACTTAACAAAGTTGTAAATACAGTGTAAAAATTGATTTATTTTGATATTTTATGAAATTAAAATTATTTTTATAATTTGAAGGTGAGTCAATAGAAATCAAGCAAATTATTTTTATTGAAACTTTAAACAACAATAACTCAACAAAAACTTAATCAATCTTAATAATTTTTTTAAAAAATAAATTCTACAAACTTGTGGCATTTATTTTTAAAAGGTTTTATTAAATTTGATAAACTTTTGGTTAAGTTATCTTTGTTTAAAGTTTCAAAAAAATTTACTTAGAAAAATTTTGCTTGATTTCTATTAACTCAACCCCATTTTATAGAAAAATAGAAAATAATAATTTAATTTCTTTTATTACTTTATTTAATACAACATGGACAAAATATAATACTAATTAATTTTTAGAATCACATTGATGTTAAACATAGAACAAATGTAAGTTAACACAAATATAACATAAATGTAATAAACACAATTTACACAAACCAAGCTCAATGTTTCAAATAATTAATAATATTTTAATTAGCTAAGGATAAAAAAACTTTTACTAATTACATTTTTATTACTAGTTGAATTATCATTAGGAGTACCAACGAATCCTGCAATACAACCTATAATATCCTTTTGTGGATCGGGAAGAATACTTGGATTCACAACTAAAACTTGCATGGAGTATGAATTTGGTAAATCAGTTGGTGCATCAAGTTTGGCATTTACCCGAAATATATTTCCAGCTTTAGTTGAAGGTGCAGGAACTCTGCTACTATTTCCTAAGCGGGACCCGGATTCATCAAAAAAAGTGATAGAAACCAGTCCATTATCCGCAATATCGTGATTTAGACGTCCTGAAACACTGAAAGTAATACTTTTTCCGGAAATTGCTGGATCGGGAGAAATTTTTGCATGGATTCTATCCACCCTGGTTTCATTAACTTTGCATGGCAAAGCAAATTTGGTGGATCTTTTCTTGAGTAGAACAGCATTGGTAACAGAAAGTGCAACCAATAAAAATAAATGAAGAAATAAAATTCTATTCATCATTAATTTGTATGAGTTAGATGATATCTAGCTGAGGCAATTTATTTTTCGATTATTGAAAATTGTTGTATGATATTTAGTTGAGGTAATTTATTTTTTAATTATTGAAAATTGGCTTCAGTCATTATCTTTTTATAAGAAATTTCGTCTAAAAATTTTATGCAAACTATACTATATACGGTCCCGATTTAATATATCATCACATATTAATACTTATATTAATATTTCACCATTGTTTAATATGAATATTAAATTCTATTTGAATTAAATCTGACTTAGTAGCATGATTAAACACCTATATGAAGCAAAATAAGATTAAGTCAAAATTATAAGTATGACACTAAATCCATGCTAGGTGACGATTATTAAACGTAGACGTTTAAGACATTTAAGCTTTAGTAATTTCAGTTCTTACATGATAATTTGGTCACCTAAGCTTACACAAATTATTAGAAATGACCCGGCTTATACCGTGATAATAATCTTGTAAACGAGAGGTGGATCCGGAGCTTAAATTCTATACCTGGTTCAATATTTATACCTACTATTGCTCTTTATCCTAGTTTTTAGTGCAACTAGTTGCGCAGTTATCTTATCTTACAATTTAATTGGTTAGCAGATTTTTGATCATTAAAAGTAATTTAATAAGGTAGCTGCGAAATGTAGTTGCGCTAAAGCTAGAAATATAATAGAACCAGTTTCGTGTCCTACAAGTAAAACCAGCCTAAAATAATACAATCTGTTCTATAAAAGTATACAAAAACTGTCCTCACTACCATAGTTAAGGAAATTTTTACATTGCCCGGTTAGACTGTCGTCCGACTTGTTTTGTGCACGCGACTTAGACACCGATTCGATTTTCGTACCATGGTAAAGTAGTAGTTATAGAAGATAAGACGTAGATTACCTCACCCAAGTGTTCCCGGCCATTCAACGCACCGAATTGGTCGTGGTTTCAGTAAGAAGAGAGTTTAAGTTAGTAAAGTGTTAATGAAGTAAGATTTATCAGTAGGGTACTTACCCGAGAAGACTAGCTCGACTCACCGAATCTAACCGCTTCTTTTGTCTAATCCAAACGTTGGTCCAAGAAAGTTTTGAGTTTAGAGATTCCGTCCTAGCTGTTATACTTGCCTGGTGCCACTATACTAACTGTATATAAGCATTAAATACATTTCTGCGTTTGAAATGGTTATCCGAAAAAGACTGAAAAAAAGCAATCAAGGCGTAAGACAATCAAAACGTAAGTTTTAATGTTTCAGTACCACTTCACAGACACTCATTTCGTAGACATAACATTTTGCCTAAAACAATTTGCCGTCATGTTTTATTTAATTTTTTTAAAATTAGAAATAATAAATACTTAAATCGTTTAAGATATAGAGTAAATGAAGTGTGAAGAAAAAGTTAGGAATTTGGTAATATGATAATCAATAATTTGCAAATATCGAATGCAAACTAATAAATTTATCGTTTGTTTGCTGGGTGTGTGAATTTTTTTGGCCTAAAATTTTTGTTATAAAACGAAAGATTCATTTATGCAAATATCACGATAAAAAATCACACGTGTTAAAATAAAGGACTCCGAAGAAAAAACCAACCTTTTACCTTTCATCGTATGATCAATATTTTATACATATGGGCTTGGTGCTGAGAAATGAAAATTGGTTTTTATATTATAAATTCTATAATAAATGTCATATTGCCAAATTTGATTAAGATAACGGCATTTTTCCTTTAAGTGAAAATGTTTCTAGATTAGTGAGCTCAAAAAAAAAATGTGTTTAAAAATTGTTAATTTCGTCCCTTTTTCAGCACCTAGCCCAATTATGACAGTTTGGGTTATTCGGGTCGACCCGTTCGGAACAGTAGACAATGAACTTTGATATAAATTAATTGTATTTTAACTAGTGAGTTGATAGACTTGTAGTACGTATAAAAATAGTCCCTAGCTTTAAATTTTTCTTCGATGATGAAGGATCTAATTGATTTCAGTAGGTGTATTCTTAAGGTTACTTAATATTAACTAAGATTTTTGGCAATAGGTTATAAGTAATTTTTACGATCATCCTATTTCTAGCAGCAATTTTTCGTTCATCTCAGTTTTGATCACTCATCATGTATTTCATATAGGGATGGGCAATGTAATTTTTTATGTAATCGATATGTATTTTTTAGGCCTTACATATTATATGAATTATTACATATTATTACATAATTTTTAAGAATAATAGATCACTTGATAAAATTGTGAGGAACGAACATGAGGACGTACCAACGTGAGCTTGTACATCATTAAGAGTGT
>CAJVQA010008745.1:0-12692 GCA_910591915.1 Cetraspora pellucida
AGCAACTATTCAGTTACTGTACCATAAACCAGATGTAATTTTCACTGATAACAGTGAAAACAACCTAGACATCTATGGTACATTACCTTTTATTTACCGACGAGCCGACGTAGCGTTTCTTAAGATAAAATAAAAACCAACTACAATAATATATTATAATAAAAGTTTATTACATAAAGCAAAAGTGTGAAAAAATAAAAGCGTAAAAAAAAACAACGAAAAAAAACAATTGTTTTGATTATATCGATATGTAATTATTACAATAGATTTCATCAAAACAAAAAAGATCGACACCAATTAGATGTTCATGTATTGTCACATGTTATTTAGCCAATCAAATAGTAAGGTTTAAAGAATAAATCAAGGCAATAATGAATTTAAAATACAAAATATACGTATTAGATGTTTCTGTGAAGTGAGTAACATAACATTATTTTGTTGATTTATTACTATACTAATGACGAACTTACTTCTATACCAGGAACGTAGTACGAAGTACGAAGTGTATGGATTAATGGCAAATAAACTGAAGGCAAAATCTTAAATTTGATTGGATTATACGATTGTACCAATCACGATTTTTATCGTTAATTTTGGAGATCAGTTTTCTCACACGTTTATCGCTTTAGCCTTTTATGGGCTGTTTTTGTGATGACTGTTACATTGTCCCGTTAGGTGCAGGTTTTTCTTGCTTAGGATTATAATCACATATGATTATCAAGTGATGAGCTGGTTTTAGTACCAGGAACGTAGTGTAAATGAGGGACACGACCAGGACGGCCTTCGATTTTACGAATCAGGTGAATAGTGCAATTGTTACAAACAAATCGGTATTGGATCTATGGGATGGTAATTGACCTTCAAATGACCTCGAATGACCTCAGATCTGGTCATTTACCATCCGACATGACCTGTAAAATCAAAGGCCATCTGCTGCTTGTGTTATAAACGAGGTGTGTGGTTAATGACACATAAACTGAAGGCAAAATGTTAAAGCTGATTGGACTGTACTATACGCTAATGCAAGATCCGATTTTTTCTCATGACATGACATTACCATTTCTGTCGAATTTTGTACCGTAATAATACAGTATTTGATTTTTTGTTATTACTAGATCATATTAATATTGTATGAAGAGTCGTGCATTATGTGTATCGCATAGAATCAGAATAATTACTATCCAAAAAGTATGTATGAGGGGTTAGTATTTCAGGTTTAATTCTGAAACTTAACCTTCTTATTGATTATATGTATATAATTCTGATTCAGTAAATCAAACCCTCTGTTATATGTAACCGATATACTATGTATAAAAAAACTGAAAATATCAGTATATATCAAATCTGGTATGAAATTCATATGATATTGTTTCTTTCACATGAAATATAACATGATTTCGTACGAAAGTTCTTGGGAAATATGTTGTATTGATAATCAAAGTTGTATAAATTAAAAAAACCTGAATATGACTTGAGTTAATAATTTCATATGATGCTAAGTTTTATTCTAAAACAAATAAAATGAGTAAATAAGCTCTTTTTATGTTATCACCAATTTACAATTTACGATGCCATGCTGTGTAGACACAATCATAAAAATAAATCAAGTTTGTCTAATAGACAAGAATGAAATGAAATTAACTGTTATATGGGCAATAGGTGCTTACCCTGTTGAAAGCGAAGATTGTGAAATGGAAATTGTTCTCTTTGTTCTCTTAGACGAAAATGAAAGAGACCCTAATGCTCAGTCAGTTTTTGTGAAAAACGAATATTATAGTATTTGTGGAAAAGTTGTATCAGGCACTTACAATAACAAATTAAGATTAAAAGTAAATATGAAGTATATTCACTAAAGTGCATTGATATTAATCATTGCTATTACTTATATTTGTTAAATCTAGATAACTGTTACTTCATCAACACATCTTACGATTAGAAGGGATCCTGGCTCAAACAGGTGTCTGTTGAAAACTTCATTAATTGGTATCACTTAAAATATGCCAAAAGAAATTAATGATGAGAATGCCATATTCGAAGTACTAGTAAATGATTACACTGGTCAACATTGTAGTTTTCTTATTAAGATCGCTTTTCCATACCATAATAACCGATTTAAATATTTAATGAATTCTATCTGTTCTGATGAATCGGTGGTTTTTGTAGTAGGACATATGAAAGTTATAGAAGAAGATTTATATGTTTATGCTGTTGACGTTTCTCAAGTTGACATTAATTCTGCGGTTAAAAAAAAATTTCTAGTTTGAATAATTCTCAAACTACACCTGAAGTATATAGATCTGTTCGATCAAAACTCTTAACCGCACATTAAAATGCAAATAAAAAATCATCCGATATGTCTTTAGTTGAACCGGGTAAACATTTCATTGATTTAACTGATAATTCTCATTATTCGAAGCATACAAGAGTACAAGATCTAAAAAATAAAGATGATTGTATTACGAATATTGATCCAAATTACAGTTATTGTGAGCAAACAATTGAATATGATAGAGAATATGTAAATGACAACAGTGAATGCGATAGTACCATTAATAAAAACGAAAAAATAGTGCTTAGCCATAAGAATATGAATAAAGGCAAAGAGAAGATGACACAATCTGTAATGCATAATACTAGAAGTTGAACCGAAAGGTTTAAAAATGTAAATGAAGAATAATTTCATAAATTTAGCTTACTATTTTTCGTCATCTTATATTTTAATATCCAAAATATAAATTTAGTATATGAATATTTAAGATATGAATAAATAATAAATAGGATTTGATGTTTTTTGAATATAATACTAAATGCAAATTAAAGCATAAATTGTCTAAGCTTTTGAACAAGTATCATATAAAATAAATAACCAAATTGTGAAGCTTGTCAATGAAGCGACAAAGTGATCGTTATTGCGAGATCAGATGACTTTATGAATCACATGTTTGTACTGTTAGCCCTTTTTGGGTTGTTTTAAAAATCTAGTTAGATGCAAGTAGATTCCGGTTTATTGTTGTGATCATATATGATTGATCGTAGTTATGATTTATTATGAATATTGACGAAAGAGTAATTGATAGTAACGAGAAATCATATGGTTGTCTGTGGGAAGATTAAAAAAGGGATTGTATTAGCGCAAGGACCCCTACAGTAATGACCTTTACCATGAAACCGATCCTCTTTGTAGCTATGTATCTTCTTTTTGTAAGCACATTATTGTATTTTATAATATTTGGTCCAAATTAAGAGTTATAAATCTCGGGGAGGCGTAAATGCAGCTAAACTGAGGTTTAGGAGAGTTTAATTGTTGATATAGGTTAATGTTAGGTTTGATTACATCTTGGTTATCAAGCATGTTTCGGTAGCAGACAGGATTCTCATATGTTTTTCATCTTTGTACAATAAAGTCATCTGACCAAGCTATAATAATAGCATTTATTTAAACTGCACCTGATTTGACTTACCTTCTGAAATTAGATAGTTCACACGTTACATGATTTAAAACAGCTAAACTGTTTCAGGAAAATATCCCACATTAACTTCAAGAAAATATTTCCATACTAATCCAAAAAAAATATCGCACATTAATTTCAAGAAAACATCCTCATGCTATTATATTATGACTTGAATTTTTCTTATAAGCATTTGAATACTCCTTATCATACTAAATTCAACATGATTCTCCTGCGCAATTATTCTTAGACAGAAGATTCGAGACTGTGATATTGATTATATTCCTTGCTACCAGTTCGACATTTTGAGAAAACACAATCAAGATAATCATATGCGATCATGGATTAACTTCACAATACCTTTTATTCAACAAACCTACTGTATAAATAACTTGCATATGATCTACAATAAAGCCATCTAATCTCGCAATAATAAACTATCATTTCATTAACAAGTTTATTACTTTTCGATTTTATAATATCATTCGTGTGAATGCACTAGTATAAAATAATCATTGACTAAAGTCTTGTGATATACATCAATAATAAATCAACGAATTTAGGTTAATTCATTTAATCTTTTAAAACATTACACAAAATAATAAGAAACAATATATGATAAACCACTAAATGTATAAAAAAAGTTCATAACAATATCATATATTAAATGCGAATAAGCTTATTAGATGAATTTCTTTAATGAATATTCTGACTTACATCACGATAAATTCTTATATGACTAATAAAATATAAAAACATAATCATTTTGCAAAAAATATATTGAAGTATGAAAAACATACCTGTTTATAAACTATAATATGAACTTCATAGAAACTTGAGGAGAGACTAGGAAGAGAAAAAATCGTGAATATCTAAAAAATCTTTGAAAACAAAAAAAAACTACAGTCTGTATTACCAAAGATCATCGAGCAAAACATGCAGGTTTATCTTGGCACATATTAGAAATAAATAAAGGCTTTGAAAAAAACATTGAAAAGCATGCCGATTGGTTACAAATAATTGATCCAGAATTATCAAAAGAATTCTTGAAAGAATTTCGTGATACAGTTAGCTTCAATGAACTACAAGAATTACCATGTGCCGTATGTTTAAAACTTAACAATTATAAACATTATAAGGAAATTCCTATAGAAAATATTGACTTAAATCTACTTAAAGCTCCAAATGAACTTATTGCTTCATCTTTCGAAATTAACTTTTATTACAATGATCCATATATTGACAATATCAATTCAAATATTTTACTTGATCGAGCCGGATTTATTTACCCATTAAATTATCAAAATACAAATAATGATAACCTTACAAATAATTCACTTGTTTTATGAATTTGTAATATCTGTTACAGATATTTACAAAAAAATATTACGCCTCCGTTATCTTTGGCAAATAACATGTGGATTGGAACAACGCCACCATGTCTTCAAGATTTAACTATTCTGGAACAACTTATGATATCATCAGGATATTTGTGCATAAATCTTATTCAAATAACAAATAAAAAGCATACCCATCATAAACTTAAAGGACATATTATTACCTTATCCCAAAATCCAAGCTCCTTAGCTAAAGTATTACCCTTACCAATGTTTAGACTTTGTGACTATTTAAAAGTAGTATTTGTTAGAAAGAGAACTCCTGCTAAACAATATCTAAAAAAGATTCTTTAAGTGCGAAGGAGTAAAGTTGCTACAGCACTTTAGTGGTTATTTGAACATAATAAATTATTCAAAGATCATTTCAAACTTGATAAAAACATTTTAAATAGCTTACCAGAAGGAGAAATTCCAGAATCTTTAGCCTTAATGACTACTGTTATAGACTTTAATGCTCAAAATATTGAACATTTTACTGGATATACACATGACTCGTTAGAACAATATAGTAAAACTGATAAGAGTGAAAATGATGACATAAACATGAATAATAAGCATAAACTAATAATAGTTTTATTAAAAATAATACTATCAGCAGCACATGTAATTTTAGGTCATCAGGTGTATTGCATGTAAATGATGTTCCAGTTTCTGAAGAAGAACTCACCTTAAATTCTTTACAAAAACTTGTTGAAAAGTCAAATTTGCAATATAAAACTAATACTATAACCGAAATATTTCAAACAAAAATAATCTGCATACCTCATAGTCAAACACCTCTAAATGAATATGAAGATCCAACACTCTTTTCGGCTGCTTTTCCTGTCCTTTATCTGTATAGTGTTGGAGGTCATAAAGGTCATTCACAACAAGTCTCGTTTAAAGAATATATAAATCATCTAATGCGCCATCGTGATCCTAAATTTCATCAACATAGATCATTTCCGTTCATCACTTTTAATATTTTGCAGAGACATGAAGTATCATCAGAATCATATAGTTTAACAAAATATAGCAACTTTGAGAGATCAGCCAATTTAATAAATACACTTAAACCCAATGATATAAAACTAGCTATAGAACAAAAGCGCAATAAAAAGCCTATAACTAATCCAGCAATTCTTGAATTACTTAAAAATATTAATTCTGCTGGGTCCAAATTAATGGCATCTTGCCAATCATATTCTAAAATGCGTAATGAAATACATGCAACTATCACACGAGATGGTATACCTTTAATATTTATGACAATTAACCCTGCTGACCTTTACAGCCCTATCATAATAATGTATACTGGAAACGAAATTAATTTTGATAAACTTTTACCGGATAATTTTCTGAAAGCCACTGAGAGAGCAAGACTTGCATCTCTTGACCCTTCGGCAGTTGCAAAATATTTTGATATTATTATTCAAACAATTAAAGATACTATAATTGGCTATAGTAAAAAAAATGGTGGTGTATTTGGAATAGTAAAAAATTACTATGGTGTTGTTGAATATCAGGATAGAGGCACTCCACATTGTCATATGATAATTTGGCTTAATAATGCACTTGACCTGATTACTTTACGTCAAAAACTTAAAAATGATAGTAACTTTTCCCAACACCTACTACAATATATTAGTAATATCGTTCGAAAAGATATAAGTTATCTTACAAGAAATGAAATAATAACCAATGAAATGCTTAAAACTGAATACATGACTCCAAAAACTTTACTAGAAAAAAGAATGCATCCTTCTTTTAACCTTATTCCAGATCCAAAATTATCTAACTTTGAAGAGAATTTTCACCTAGATTTACTTGCAATCGCAAAACATACTCTCTTTCATCATTGCAATAAAACATGCAAAAAATATAATCGTGGTTTAAAAAAACACTGTCATTTTGACTTTTCAAGAGAACTAGTAAACCCTCCTGGAATAATTTTTCCTGAACAAGGCATTATTGCTGTTCAGTGCACCAATGCCTTTATCAATAACCATAATCCGTATATAACCACTGCATGCAGAGGAAATAATGATATTAAATTTATTTTAACACAAAAACTTGCTTTAGCTTATGTCTATTACATTACTGATTATATTACAAAGTCTGATGCCAATACACACAGCTCTTTCTTAATGTGTGCTACAACTTTAGAAACTTTTTAACACAAAGCTCTGATAATGCATCTATCAATCTTATAAATAAGTCTCGAAAACTTATAACAAAGTGCCTTAATAAAATCACAGGTCAAGTAAAACTTACAAGTCCACAAGTTTCAGCATATCTTTTAGGTATTCCAGACCATTATACTCCAAACAAGTTTGTCTCTATATATTTACCAACTTTTGTAAATTATTTTACAAATGAATTAAAAAAACATAATCAAAATATTGATATAAATGCTGAAAATTCTGATGATGATTTAGATGAAGCCAAAGAATTATATTCACCATCTGAATCCTTTATGATATCCTCCTTTCAAGGCAAATTAACTGTAGTAAACCTTCGTGTTGATTATCAATTTCAAGGACTATCTCTAGATGGAATTTGTCTCTATGATTATGCATCTACAATATATAAAATACCAATAAATTTATATGAACTTTCCATATTATCAGATCAACACTTAAGAAATAAAAATACTCATGTCGATCGTTTTTTCTTCCATAGAAGTGAATCAAATTCTATATTGACTAAAGTACATCCACAATGTAAAACTCACATTCAAATACAACGAAGACGTAGAACAGAAAGAATTGTTACACTATACAGTAAAACAATACCAAAAAAAGATGATACTAAAAATGAGAAATATTATAAATTAAGTATTCTCACATTGTTCAAGCCATGGAAATCGGTTTATGATCTTATTGAAAATTATGATTTCTGGGCAGATGCATGCCAAGCTTTTTTAAATAACCCATCCTTACCAGCTCAACTCCGTTCTATTATTTCAAACATCGAATTATTATATCGATGCTTAGAAGAATCGGCACTTGATCACTGATTAAGACAAATTGCTAAATATAATTCAGTATTTGCAAAAGCTTGTCGCATTGAATGTTCGGTACCTGGTTATGATGCCAAAGAAGAATTAATATTATTGGATGATTATGATAACCTAAAAACAGATAATACAAATAATGAAAATTTTGATCCTGAAATGATTATCAGATCTGAATTAAAGGACATTAATTCTATTGATTCTATGATGAATATTCTTTGATTACAAGGTAGATTTCTTAGAAATAATAGTATAACTCAATCAGAACAAAATGAAATAAGTATGATTAACAACATGGAATTAATGGACGAAAAAATTAATAAAAAAGGTATATGCGCAAGTGAAAACCTTGATAATGAACTTTTGAATATCTGGCAATCTATAATTACATCCCAAAAAACAATCTTACAAATAAATAATGATTTTAATATAATGACGAATACATTACCTAGAACTTATATTAATTCAAGTTATGACATCTCTAATAAGTTTATTCAAACAAATTTATTAGAAAATGATATAGACCCCTTGAATAAATATGCATCTAACCTAAATGATAAACAAAAAAAAGCCTATTACCTTGTATGCAATCATTGTCAAAGAAACCAACCAATAAACCCCCAAAAGCCGTCACAATTACTTCTCTATTTATCTGGTGCAGGTGGAACTGGTAAATCTAGAGTAATCAAAGCCATATGCTCTTATTTTGAGGACACCTTACAACATAATACCCTTCTTGTCTTAGCCCTGATAAGAATAGCTGCTACAAATATTAAAGGAATTACCATTCACTCTGCATGCGGATTAGGTTTTGGAGATAATAATAAAAATAATAGTATATTAACTGAAGAACAATTACAAAATCTCAAAATGCTCTGGGCAAATATAAAATACATCATAATAGATGAGGTTTCTATGATTGGTAAAAACCTTCTCGCCCGACTTCATGCCTTTACAAAAAAAATAAAAGTGACAGACAGTCACATACCATTCTCTGGAATAATTCTACTCTTCGTAGGGGATTTTATGCAACTACCACCGGTTCTAGACCCTGCGCTCTATATGCCTGACAAAATATATAATATTAAATCATCACTAAATATTCAATCAACTAATGATAATTCTACTCCAAAAACTAAAAAACAAAAACTAAACATGAATATTTCATCAATTAATACTCGCACAGTCATGAATACAATAGGAAGAAACCTCTAGCTTAACGTTCAACATACTATAAACTTATACAAACCAATGCATCAAATAAATGATCCTTTTTATGCTACAATTCTTAATAACATGCGTAATGGATACCTTACAGAAGACCAACGAACGGCTTTACGATCGAGAATTCTTGGTAATAATTCTATTAATAGTCAAGAATGGAAAAATGCTGTCTTTCTTGTAACAAGAAATAATTTTCATGTTCTCTTAAATTTAAATGCGACAATAGAATATGCACAACAAAATAAACAACTCCTAATCTATTTTTGCACAGAAGATTCATACAATAGAACGATACTTATTAGAAAAATTCAGCAAAGTTTTTTGTCAACATCTGACACCAAAGACAATGCTCTCTGTAGCATCCTGCCACTATCAATCAACATAAAGGTAATCGTAACTGTTAATATTTGTATAAATGATAATTTAGCAAATGTATCCAAGGAACTCTTCGCCAAATAATATACAATAAAGATATTATTGATCTCTCGTTATTATGACAAAACACTCTAATACTTAAGAGTCCTCCAAAATATGTCATAATCGAGCTTATAAATGGTTCGCTCTGTCTGTTTAAAAACATTCCACCAAATTACATACCAATCTATCCCATTAAACGCAGTTGCACACATACTATTTGGTGTCATGATGGATCTAAAATCAAAAAGCAATTTCAATGCTTCCAATTACTGTTAACTCCAGCTTATGCATTTACAGATTTCAAATGCCAAGAACAAATATTACAAAAAGTAATTGTTGATTTGACTAATAGCAACACACATAATAGCATTTATGTAATGCTTTTATGGACACAAAAATTAAAAGATTTATTAATTTTACAACCTTACAAAGAATCCGTATTCAACATGTGACCTCTATATTTATTACAAAATGAACTTAAGTGACTTGAAAAATGCGCACAAGAAACTTTAAAATTAAAAGAATAGCCAAACAACTAAGCACCCGAATTCTATAATATGCATTTTGTAATATATATTATAATAATATGTGTAACTCCTTCAAACTAATTTAGTCTAATTAATCTAATACTATAATTAATTAAAATCAAATAGAAAACAAAATTTTATCATATTTACATCTACAAACCTTGACCGTTAACAAACTTCTGACAGCTAACAAAACTTTTAACCAATCGATTTAATGAATAAAGATCAAGATATAATTTTTATGACAACTATGTTGAAGCTTTTGCTGTATTTTATTCTGAAATTGTAAAAATTTGAAAACTTTTTTATAACCTTTTTCTTCATGCTTAGACTAACAAGAGAATATATATGCATTTTAATAAGCATTGTATGCTTAAATAAATACTGTATTTCAACATAAACTGCTACAATTATCTATCATTTAATAAAAACTTTGTTATATATCAATCCCTATATAGACATAGTAAAACTTTCTCTGCCATATTATTTATTCATCCAAACAAAATCACTATTCAAAAACAAAAAACTTCTAAAACAACTAATTTTTAATTTTGCATTATGTCAATTTCAAAACAAAAAGTACTTCTTTTATCAGTACTTTTTGATCAAATCCACAAAACACCCCTACATTCCTGGTTTTAGCGTGACCATGTCACGCAGCTACCCTAATTATTACATTTCATATTATCTAAACTATGAAGTATGTAAATCTCGGAAATGATCATTGGTCACGTAATTGCCTAATTGTTCTGCTACTAAAATTACAGTTTAAAAATAAATGACAATTGAAGAATCAGTTTTACTTTCTTATCTCCTTAACATTGAACTTAAAAGTAATATAACTCTTAAACAATTTACAAATTTGTTTCCTAATTCTTATAAGTGAATGTATGTATTACTTTTTTTTTTGTCAGAACGCGTCATAAGAAAAATATTAATATTATTAATAACCTTATAAGAAACAATATATAAAGAGTATCAGACTGAGAGAAGTGAAACGAGGTAATCAGTTCATCAAAATACTATAGAAGAATGTAAAAAAACTTGACTTTTGGAAAGTTTGCACTTGTCAAGACAAGGATATGATGGATATTGATATGAATCAAGGTGAAACATTCGATGAAACATTCGATGAAACATTAGATGAGGTATGATAACCAATGAAATGAATTCATAATTGATTTTTTTTTTTAACTTAGGATATTTTTATTAATTAGTCAAATGATCAGTTGACATTAAATCAAGCAATTGAAATATTATCAATTGCAGAAAAACAAATGAGATTAATGTTAAGGAGATGGAATGTAATGAATTTTTTCAAAAGATTTTGTTATCCTCAATGAATGTTTATGGTGATATTTGGTCTGATAATAAATTTTCTAAAATCAAAACGATAAATGAGAACATGAGCGATTTGAGATATAGTAGAATTGGACCAATGATGCTTGACGAATGATGAAACCATTTCGTCAGTAACTTCGAATTTACGATTGACGAAACCTATGACGTTTGCGAAACTTCTGACAAAACCTGAAAGTTATAAATATGCATACAATTACTGTAATTTGAATGTGAATGCACTCTATTTTAAAATTAATATCGATATTTGAAATAAAATGCAAGAATTAAAGAAGTTTACTTATTTTTGACCAAGTTTTGCAGATCGTGTTTCACTTTAAAATCATTGGACTTTCATCCGATTGTGCGATTACTGGATTGTTCACAACAATTTAGCATAAAAACAAAGATAGAAATAAATGATTTATAAAATATTAAATCTGTATCGGTATCAAAAATTTGAATAAAAAATCTCTTTAAAATTGTGCAATTGAATAAAAATCAGAAGAGTATACATGTTAGCTAAGAAACTCAAAAATAAATTAGTTTGCAAATCACGATAATGTAATTAAATCCTGCAAAATGATAATAATACAGAATCATACATAACAATATATACTTATTGAGATTATCAAAAATTATATTTGGCATTTGTATTATAATATGTACAAATTATTTATAATGTGGTGTAATAATTTGAGTATAAATAGGGTCTTTTTGGAGTAAAATCGGTGGAATATACATAAAAGAAAGGTAGTTGTCTAACTTGTACTTGATTGTAGGATTGATTGCCATTATCTATTTATGAGTATTTTCAATAAATCTTGACCACTAAATATAAAAAATGTTGAATTATTTAATAATTCAAACAAAAAAATATCAAATATCAAAAAAAAATTCAAATAATAGGTTATATGTTTTTCAAATCCAATTATTGGATACAGTTTTCTTGACAATACAGTCAAGATTATTTAAAATTTAACTTTTATTTTATGCTTCTAGTTTTTTTTTTAATTTGAATGAATAATTGATAAAAGTTAATAACTAATATTCATCATAGGTGATTATTACCTATATATAAAATAAAATACAGGGGGGTAGCATATTATTGTGGACACTTTTTGAAAATTTATATTTAACTAAATAAGCAAGGTATCAAGTCCAAAATTATATAAAAAATTGTCTAAATCTAAAGCTTTTAAATAAAAAAAAATCTATAAAATTCTATGCAATAGTTGTTGAAATAATTACTGTTACACAAAATTGTATAATGTTACACTTGTATAAAAATAGTAATTGTACAAATTTGGTTAGATTAATTTTTTTATAAAATAACTTAATTTTT
>CAJVQA010008746.1:0-12690 GCA_910591915.1 Cetraspora pellucida
GTATTATTATCCTGTCCTTTAGTTAGTTAGGTTTTTTGCGATTTTTCTTTTTTGTTTACTTATTGTTTTGAGATCTACAGGAAAGAGTTTTTTTTTGGTCTTATACACTTATACTTTTTAAATAATCCTAATTCATTTTTAACCAAAATTTTAAAAAAAGCAAAACTTATAAGTAAATTTTGAAACAAAAATTTGTACTAATTTTATTTTGATTTATTGCTTGCAGTATAATTACAATTATCTGTATACTATTTATAATTGTAAAGTGTATTAATATATATGTAATATTTTACAATCAAATAGCAATCAGATTATTGTACAAACTTGAACCCTTACAATAATTATATAGACTATCAGACATCCAATATGTCATATATAAATTTTTAATATAAGATTAAATGATTAATGCACCAAAATTTTATATATAAAGATTTGCTTTTTTGACTTATCTAATAATAAAAAAGTTGTTAATTTAATTTCTAAATATTATTTGCAAATTCTCTAAAAAGTTTTTCTTATTAAATTTTAAGTGTAATTGAAAATAAAATAAAAAGAAATGCAGGCCTTAAAGTTAGTCTATTTTTATTTTATTTTTTGCTATTTGTTTATAAGTAATGCATATTATTTATTTAAAATAGGTAAAAAAATTTATCAATTAAACTGACAGTCATTATTACCTGTTTTGGATAAATAATATACATTACTTATAAACAAATAGGAAAATTATAAAAAAAAAACTAACTTAAAGACTCATATTCTTTTTTATTTTATTTTTAATTATTTTTAACATTGGTTAAAATTTTTTAATATAAAAGGTCAATATAAAAAAGATAGTTAAGTAAAATATCAAAAAACAAATATTTAAATATTCTATAAAAAAAATTATAATAATTAATAAAATCAACAAACTATTAGCTTAAAATCATAGAATGATATAATAAAGTTATACTTTAAAATTTAAACTAAAAAGGTTTAGGTTACAGATAATTTGTCTAAGCTTCTAATTTTAATATCTTATAAATATAAAATTCAAATATAATTTTTTTCTGTATATTCTATTTGTAAAAGTTTAACTGAGTTTTAATAAAAATAGAGACATGGTTGCACTATTAATATTAAAAAAAATTTAAACTAAAATAAAGATGATATAAGATTATTAATATAATCATCAGTAAATGTTAAGTAATACTAACAGATACTTTATTATTATATAAATTATGAAAAGATATTTAAATGAATAATATAGTTAATAATATATAAATCCAATAAGACTAATATAAATTATATTTAAAAAGATAATAATCAATAAATAATAATATAAAAAATTACAAATAATATAATAAAAATATTTAAAATATTAAAAAAAAAAAAAGTAACTCTTTCTGTAGATCACTTATACCAAATTTTTGCTAAAACATTTAACTATTTCTAAGTATTTTACTAAGTAAACCTTATTTATATCCTTAAATAAACTTGTTCAGCACACTTTTCTGCTCCTAAGTAGTTTAGTTTAAAGTTTCAATAACACCTGACTATTGAGAAAAGTTACAAAAATTAAGTTTTTGGTTTTTGCTTATTTGCTCAAAATTTTATTAATTAAATATACTCTGTTTACTATTAGTGTTGTGTTAAGCCCATCAAGACAAACATTTTGATATATATTTTATCCAAAACAGACAAAAACTCATTAAATTATCAACAAAAAGGCAAAACTTAAAACCTGTCTTTGTAGGTTTTTTTCGCAGACAATTTTAGGAAAATTTGCAAAGATGTCCTGGAAAATTCACTTTTTTGGTACCCATTAAAATTTCCTAATTGAGCAATAGGTCTCTACTATAATTCCACATTTTTCAGATCTTTTCTAAATAAGTTAGAAATCATAAAACAAAAAAATTTTTTTCAAAAAACCTAGTTCTAACAATTTTAAATATACTTAAATTTAGGTACTATTACAGACTACAAAAGGTTATACAAGCTGCAATAACTATAACAGTCCTAGTAATATATTCAAAAAATATATATTACCTTTGTAATATTATTATTTCTAATTTATTCTAAAAAGAAGACAAACAAACTTTTTTTTTAAATTATCTTAGCTAGATTACAATATGCCTATTTTTATAATTTCTGAACTAGACTCTGTCGATCTTGACTATTTTTATGAAAACTTTGCAAAAAGTTTTGGTATTGGAGTATATGAAGAGACCCTATTTACCTCTCGCCTTATTCCTATTGGCAAGCAACCAAACAACTGTTTTAATATTGAACTTAGAAACAATACTAAATGCTGTCATTATATTAAAGCTTCTGCAACTAGCAGTATTGTTACTTGCATTTGTAACAAGTTTTATACTAACTTTCTTTTACAAAAAAATCTAACATATGAACAAAATGAATTTAGACAACCTACTAAAAAATCAAAAAACAAAAAACAAATTGCAACAAACATTATTAATTATACTGAATTTATCTTAGTATCTCCTAGCTCATCCTCTTTACCATCTACATACCAATATATTTGTTCTACTTGTAACAAACCTATTACTTATAAACTTACCAACAATAAGCATTATTTGGCAAATGATGCTCTGCTTTTTAATAACAAATCATATTATAAATTCTGTATTAAAAACCAACTTAACTCTCAACAAGGTTTCTCCAAAAAAAACAAACAAAAATCCTCAAACAATACTACTCTATTTGCTAATAAACACTCACTAAACAACAATCCCAAAATCCAATTACTAAACAACAAACCCAAAACCCACTTACTTTCCAACTTGATCCTCTTACACTACTCAATAACAATCAAAATGATAGAGATGTTAACATGAATATTGATACTACAACAACAACTACAAAACAACATCATCATCATCATTAACAATAACATAAAAAACAACAGAAACAAGAACAAAAACAAAATCAACAACAACAGGAACAAGAACAAAAACAACAACAATCTCAACAAAACCAATCTCTATTTCCTAATACCAAAATCAAAGCTAACCCAATATTCAACTGATTGACTAACTTTTCAGTTATAACTGAAATGGAAAACAACACAAAATTGCAAACACAACTCTCTCATGATCTATATAATTTTCTTAAGCAACATCTTTTCAACTTTTATTCTAGAAAAAAATCAAGCCAGCTACTAAAAATAAAAAAGCTCTTACAGCTAGCTTTTATCATATTATCTGTTAAATAGCTGTAAAAAAACCTAAATTTCTTTCTGATATTATTTTTCAAACCAATCCAGTTATTGATCATGAGGCTACAATTCCTTTTGACATTTTAGAAAAAAGTTTCAAAAAACCAATTCATAAATTTATTACCATCTTATTCATCAAACTTAACTATCCTGAAATCTTTGCATTACCTGCTACTATTCCTTCATACAGAACTCAAAACTGCTTACAATTTTGTATCAACTTTGCCAGAATCCATCTTTATTTATCTAACAACTACCAATCTATTAACTATACCAAATTTGCTAATGACATCAAACTTAGACCTGAAAGGTTTACAGTTAGCTTATCAGTAATAACAACTAACAAAAAAGAACAATATTTGAATATCAAAATAGATAACAGATTTAATATTCATTTTTTTTTTAACTTTTTTAAAACCCTTTTTCTTGAAAATATAACATTTTATTATTTAACAACTCTGTAGACCATTTCAATAAATGGTTTAAAAAATTCTTCCTCTTATATAATTGACAATTTATTGAACCTCTTAATGAAAAACTAATGTCAAAAATGCACTAAGGTTTCAATTTTGACAACAGTTTATTAAACATCTTAAAGAGCTTCTTCCTACTAAAATCTTCTTTACTGAATCTCATAACCTTCAACAATAACATAATAAGGCTATTTGACATGCTAACTATCATATTTACACTTGTACTGACTCTGACTATATACATCTTAACAAAACAAAACTTAAAGAAAAAGAAAAAGCAAAAGAAACTACACTCCAAAACAACCAACTTGACTATCAATAAATATACAACTATAGCAACCTCCTTAAAGAAATTATAAATGAATCTTATAAAGAATTTCCAAAAACAGAAAGTGAAATTTGAAAACAACCTAACATTGATGCCTCAATCTTTTATATTAATGCCAAACATGAAGCCACCTTTAAAAAAAAAATACTTATCCAACTTCTTGATGACCTTGTAACTAAAGCTAAAGAGTTTATTTGCACCAATAACCAAACTAAAACAAATCCTAAACAAAGAAACTATTACTTTTATCAATATCTAAAAATTTACTAAAATATCACTACACAAAATTACAATATTGATAAGCTTAATCGACAACAAGCAATTGACTTTCTTATGACCAAAATCATTAATACAAGCTACTTAGCCCATGTCATAACCTAATTTGACACTAACAATCTCTTTATGAATTTTCCAAAAATTGTTAAAACTTTCAAGAAAAAGCATATCCAGAGGCTGAAAAATCCTACAAAATAAATTTAATTTGAATTTTCATGAACCATCAATTCTGGAAGACTCATTCTTTCTAACAAAAACTCCTTTTCAATAAATTCTTTTGTAAAACACATTAATGCAGCCACCACTTCTAAAATTATGATATTCTTTACTCTTTGTGAACTATTTTTAGAAGAGAATAATATAAGTAGACAGGTGAAAAAGTCTATTTATATGAAGAACCAAGTTTATGATAGCCAGACTCAATATACAGAGCAAGCTATAGCATTCTTTGCAGCTATAAGAGCTGAGTATATGATGATCGAATTTACAAAGGAACCTTTTACCTCTTTGAATTCTATTGCATTATTATACTTCAAGGAAACATCACAAGACTTATTATACAATATATTAGTTGATTCAGACTCATGCTATAATAAATGGTTAGCCTATCAAGACCTAACTTTACTTCCATATCTACAAACTCTTTATTCCTTTCTTGAACATATACATTTCTACAACTACACACTACTTAATCTTTACAATTTTATATTGGCAATATTAATTAAACTAGACTACAGTAAGTGCTTAATACACTTATCAAATAAACCAAAACCTTTATCTGATCACTTCATCCCACATCGATTTAGTTATGGATTTTATCTATCAATATCTATTCCTTTAAAATACTCTCCAATACTTAATAACACACAATATACCAAACCTGTTCTTGAAGATAATGCTTTAAATTACATTTATTCACAACTAGTAGAAACTGTTCTATCTGGTCATGATGATACTGTTATTGCTAATAAACACTTTGGCTTTATACAACTTAATACATGCTACAACAAATTTCTAGTCTATAACCATCTTCCACTACTTCCACATTTACAAACAATTATTTCTTTTTTATAACATATTTATAGTTTTAATTACTTACTAAGTAATGCTTGTGGGTATACCTTAACTATTTCTATTAAAAATGATTACAGTGAAGCTTATATGTACCTTCCATCTGAACCTAAGCCTCTACCTAATCATTTTATTCTACCATTTCAAGCTATTTGGCATTATCCAAACATTCTACTAAAATTAAATATAACAGAAGATGATTCTTTCAACTTAACAAATTTATATTCAACAATATTTATACCAAACTCACTGTCTTCTACATCTTCAATACCACTACAACAACTTTTACCTATTTCTACTTTTGCATTACCATCTTTAACATCATTACCACTTCCAATATAAACTTCTATAATTATACAAAACTTGTGTAACCTTCACTTAAACATTGCTATACATAATGTTAGAGGATTTAATACAATTACTAAAAAAAAAGCTTGGCAAAATTACTGCCTTTATAACAATATTGATATTGCCTATATTACTGAAACAAAAATTGCCAACACTACTAATCTTCACTTTTGCAACAATAATTAGTTTACATACTTTTGGACAAATTTTAAAAATTCTGCTGAAGGTGCTGCTATTATGATTAACAATCACCTTCAACTACATATACATAACTGTTAAACACATTTTGAAGAAGCAGTAGCTTTAAACCTTTTCTTCAAAAATGAAATTAAATTCCATATTATAGCAGTTTATTTCTCTTCTACTAATACAAATTGATGTAATAAAACACAAGAAACAGTCATTTTATAGATCCAACAAGCCTACTAACTAAACCTTCATCCAATTATTTTTGGTAACTTCAATACATATGATGATATCTGTAGCTTATCATCAAAATTTTAACTCACTAACTACCTTTATTAAGCAAACATGTATAACCTTGGTGTGCATATTGATAATAAATACTACATAGTCAAACAATACTAGTCAAAGTCATATTGACTACATATGAACTAATTTATTTAATATACAGTTCTTTCTTTTTTATAACCTTGATGATAGTAACAACTCTATACTAAGTGATCACTTTATCCTTCTTTCTTCATGGTCCTTTACTAATGTATTTAATAAACCTTCATGCTATCATACTGGAATTAGTCATAAAATTTTTAATTACAATGCCATGTCATTAGAAAAATGGACAGAATTTTCTGATCTGCTCTCTCAAAAACTTAACTTACACAACACTCCACTTGATTGAAATACCAATAAAAGCATAAAGACTACTTGGCATAAAATCGAACACTCAATTATTTATACTGCTATATACTTAATTTCAAACAAAAAATCCCACAAACATAGTTATAACCACAAGTATTCACCTTATAGCACCATACTTCACCTATCACTTAAAGAACCTGAACATCTAATTAAAATTATTAAAGATCCAAATAACAATTTAAATATTAACATAATTAATTTTAAGATTAAAAATATAAATACAAGATCTAATTGTGATCTCCAAATCTTATCTTTTAACTAATAGCCAGAACTCAAACTATGGACTTAGCATGCTCAAGATATTTGGAAACAGCTTTACTATACATGCCATCTTGAAAACTTTCTGCTACTTTGACAACAAATCTAACAAACTACTGAAAAAAGATGTGAAACACTCTTTACACATTCCAAATAAGCGTTAAACAGCATCTTCAATTATTATAAATTCACTATTTACTTCTCAAATATTAAACTTCCTAACCAACTTGTTACAGAGCCACATCTTATTAAGCAACACATACAATCTCACTTTCTCAACTAGACAGCCTACCAACCAATTGACCAAAACCTATTTAATAATTTTTGGTCTACACAATACCAATCACAACTACACATTGATACTCAATAGTATAGCTCTCTTATTACTCCTATTATAAAAGAAGAAGTGTCTTAAACTATAGCAAAACTTCCTAATAGAAAAGCCTGTAGTCCTACAAATATCAGTTATGAAATGCTTAAACATGCAAATGTTGTCTGCATTAAAGCCATAACTGCTCTATTTAATCATTGCCTCAACTCAGACCAAACTCCAAAACAATGGAAGCATAGCAGAATATACTTTATTTCAAAATGCAATACATTTGATAAAAATCTTAACCTTACTCATCTTATAAGCCTAATTGAACATACTCGTAAAGTTTATACAAAGTTTATTACAAACAGAATTAGCACAATATTCTTACAAATTACAAAATGAGATAAACATTATCAACTTTCTCTGCTGATCACTTATATACAAAATCGACAAAAGCAATTTGAAAGTTTTCTCAAAAATAACTGTCTTAACCAACTTTACAGGCTTAAAGAAAAAGATAAAGCTTGTGTTAAAAGTATAGCAAGTTAAAGAACAAGTAAATAGGTTACTTAGTAGTAGAATTAGAAGAAAAAACACATTATTTGAAACTTGGAAAAATAAATTTAGAAATTTGCTATGACTTGAAAATGTAGATCTGTTGATTGCTACGATATGTGAACATACAAACAAAACAAACATGTGTTTAGATAGGATAGTAGACAGCACACAATATAGAAAATTTGAGAATAAGCAAGGAATAAGCAAGAAATACTAACAACAGACAAAGATAATGAACATCACAAAAAGCCAAAAAGAGAGTCTAATGTCGACATACATCAAAAAAGCATACTTAGCAGTAAATAGTATACAGTTATACCTCTCTATAATTATCTTCTATATAATCACATCATATAAAAACCTCTTTATAATTACACTATATTTACGCCCAATTACTATCTAATATATAACAAAAGACCTCTATATAAGCACACCTTTTTACAAAAATGTTTTTTAAAAAAAGTTCATATGGTCCCAAAAGTGTAATTATAAAGAGGTATGACTGTATATAACAAAGTGTTTTTTAATCAAGCAAGCAAGAATTATATAACATCAGATAGAGAGGATGAGATCATGGCTATGTTAACAGAACAAAATCTAACAGAAGTTGCTCTACTTCAGATTATAAGAGAAATAGTTATATAAGCAGTAAAAGAACTGCCAAAAAAAAAGATTAAAATAACTAAACAAAATAAAAATGGTTTGATAAAAGAGTTTACAGCAAGACAAATACAAAGTAAAGAAAAAGAAGCACAACAGCAAATTTCAATAAATAGAAATCATCAAGAAGAAGCATATGAGGCAACACAAAAGATTGAAAATAAGAAAATAAATAGAAGAAATACACAAAATGATATGGAAAGCTTGCAGACAACAGTAAGTATAAAGGTAAGCCAAGCAAGCACTAACCAAGGAGAAAGAAGCACATCTGCCAATAAAAAAAGTACAGAAGAACAAAAGAAACAAGAACAGAAAGATATTGAAACATATAGAGGAAAATTAGAACATAGTTCAGAGATAGAAATAACAGAAGAACAAGTGACAGAGGAATCACAACTAGAAAAAGAAATTGATGTAGTAGGAGCACCTCTGGAGGAAAGCATTTGGGCATCTAGTAAAAGAAGTTGCAATCAAAACAACAGCTTAATCACCAATATACCAGTACACAATATATCAAGAAAGACAAAAGAAGAACATATAAAATTTATTAGTTGGTCACTAAGAAACAATGCTCATGTCAAAGACATCCAAAAAATCTTTAAAAGAGGAAACCTATGGATAGAAGTAGACTTTAATTGTGAATATGACAGAAATGATGTGATACAAAGAATTGCAGGAAAGAAAGTAACTGATACAAAATGATACTAGAAGAAAAAAAAAGATAAAAAAGAAAAATACAAAAGAACAAACAAGAAAGATTAGCAAGAGAGAAACAATTCACTAAGAGAAAGAAAAAAGTCAAGTGAAAATCAATATGAAACAAATAAAAAGTACAGAAATAAAGATTACTTAACGATATAGGATTTACCAACAGATATAAACAAGAAAGAATTAGAATATATCTGCAGAAAATTTGAATAAGTACATATAATAGAGATTTAAGTACAAAGCACTAGCAGTAGTAAAGATAGAAAGAACAAATATGAGAGATATTCTGTGGGCTATACTAGTCAATAATAATAAACTGGTACAAGTGATAATAGAAAAAGAAGACCATGAGGCAAGAGAAAGTCAGAGGAAATACACAGCAAAGCTAACAGAATTATCTAGAAATGGCTTAGAAGTTTTACTTCTTCAGTGTCTAAGAAATAAAAAAGTGAAGTCAGTACATATATCACCAAACAGAAATGGAAATCAGAAAAGGACAGCTATAGTTATGTTTGCAGCTGAAGAAGATATGAAGATGGCCTAGTCAAAATCAATTATGTTTAATAACTTCAGACTATATTAGATAAATAGGGGAAAAAAAATAAAAAGAAAAGAAACTATAAGAGAAGAAAGAGGAAGAAGTTGGGATAGGTTTAGCCAAGTGTCAGACATAGAAGGCAGCAAAAGCAGAGAAAAAGAACAGAAAGATAAAATATATATAAACAAAACAAAAAGAAGAAAGAACACCAAAATTATGAATTGAAAGACAGAAGAAAGAAGAAATATCTATAACCAAAAATCAGAAAACTAAACAAGATATAAGCAAAAAGAAAACACATATGTAGAAAAAATGTTAGGTCAGATTTGGAAAAGATTAGAAAAGCTAGAAAAAGCAAGAGGGATGATAGAAGAGAGTCCTGCCAATCACTCCTAAAGTTGCTATGATTGAACTAATAAAAATAAACAAGGAGATTGAAGAATTCCTGCAAAAAGAAAGAGAAATATATGAAGTAAAAACAGTATCTTTTTGTCTAGAAAGAAAGAAAAGCAAGAAAGAAAAAGAAAAAGAATATACAGAAACAGAACAGAATAAACTAAAAGAAAAATGGAAAGAAAAAAAAAAAAGATTAGAATAGTATATCATAATGTTAACAGGCTCAAAACCAAAGGATGAAAACTTAATAGTCTGCTAGGCTAAGCAGAAGAAGAAGAAATTATGATACTAGAGATCACAGAAACGAACCTGATAGAAAGAGAAAGAAAATTCTTAATACAGACCACAAATGGAAAATATACAGGATTTTGGTCAAGTGCAACAAAAGACAAAAAGAAGGAATCTGATATAGGCATCATGATTAATAAGCAATAGGAAAAGCATGTGGGTGCAGTCAAAAAGATAAATGAGTATATAATAGAGCTTATACTATACTTCAAGCAATTGAAGTTAGTAATCATAGGAGTTTATATACTATCAGATGACAAGGCAACAGGAAGAAGCATTTAACAAAAAATAGTAGAAATAGTTACCAAAAGAAAAAGATGAATACAAATAGTTATCTTGAGTGACTTCAATCATATAGCAGATAATATCTTAGACAGACAATATTCACAAGCAGCAAACTTTAAAAAACTGCCAATCTTCAATTAGATAAAGAAACAGAACTTTAATAATATCTACAGAAATATGCATCCAACAAGCCAAGAGTTCACATAGTTAAATGGAGAAGCTGCAACAAGAATTGACTACATATGGGTATCAGAAGAGTTGGCCTCAGATATACAGAAGGCAGAAATTGAAGATGCAAAAGGAATCACTAAAAATGATTACAAGATAGCAAAAACAGAAATATGGGTTAAACATATGATAACAAAGAATAGCCAAAATTAAAAGAAAAAGACAATTGAGAACAATATATCTATATGATTAAGCAAAAGAAGAAAACTAAGAAAAGTATGTGCTAGAATTGCAGAAATGATTAGAAGTCAAAGAGGTACTAAAGAACATTCAAAGAAAAGAACAAGATGAGAAGAGAAAAACAAATAGTATAAATAGCATATAGGACATAGTGAAAGAAGCAGTTATTACAGTAGCAAATAAATACATATCTAAGAAAAAGATATATAATACGATAACAAATAGAAGAAATGGCCAAAAGAAGCAATTTCAAGAAAAGAACATTGTAGAGCTACAAAGATTAATTAAATTTGCAAGAACAAAAGAAGGCCAGGAAGTAACAAAAGAAGAAAAAATTAAAATAAAGGAGAAATTATGAAAGATAGAAGGAAAGGAAGATGCAAAACTGCCAGAATTATACAGGCAATGGTTAAGTGCCTGGATAGAGGACATAAAAGGTTGGCAGAAACTGTTACAAGAGAGGAAAAAGAAAAAATAGGAACAAGACTAAAGAAGACAAATAGAAGAAAACATAGATAAAAGATGTGAAATGATTAAAACAGATCAAGGAAAATGATAGCTAGTCTTTTAAACAGACCTTACAAAAAGATAATACTTAACAGATTTATTAAATAAGAAGAAGAACTAATGAACTTAACAGTAGAACCAGAGTTAGTTAAGACTGGTGTAGCAGAACCCTACAAGAAACAATTCAGAAAAAGAAAGGCAAAATTAGAAGAAATGTCAGAAAAATGGAAAGAAATTTACAAACCACAAGAACACATTAAAGAGGAATGGTATATAGAAGTTGAAGAAAATATTAAAAAAAAAAAATAGAAAGAAGTACTAAGAGAACTTAAAACAGGAACAGTTCTAGGCATTTTGGTATAAGCTACACACTAATCAAATAGGCTGAAAAGAAGATGCAAGAAATCTTTAGAGCCTTTGCTAATCTTTGTTTGGAAGTAGAAGAAATACCAACCAAGTGGAAAATCACACAAGTCTATCCAATACCAAAAGACATAAAGTGGAGATATAGCTTAAATAATATCTATCCAATAGCTTTAATTGAAACATTTAGAAAAGTAGTAACAAAGATAATAACAAAAAGGCTTGCCAAGGTGTTTATGAAGAAAAAAGTACTCAAGAGACCAAATTATGCAGGCTTACCAGAAAATTCAACAGAGCAGTCAGTACATATTCTAAATATGATAATGGAAGAAGCAAAAGAAATGAATAAAGAAATATGAATACTTTTACAAGATATGAAAAAGGCATTTGACTTAGTTCCACTTAAGAGTCTTGAATTAGCACTTCAAAAAATTAAAATTCCTAAAAGAATAATAAAATATATTTTAAACCTCTTTCATAAAAACAGTTAAGAATAATTACAGCTTACAGTCTAACAGAAGAAGTAATAGCAAAGGATAGAATAGACCAAGAAAAAGTAATATCACCACTAATATGGCGCATCTTCTATGATCTACTGTTAGAAAGAGTACAAGAAAATGAAAGTCTAGGATATACAGTTGAACAACAAATCAAAGAAGGAATGCAATGCAATAACGTTACAAGATTCCGCCAAGCAGCAATCATATATGCAGATAATACAACATGGATCACAAACAGCAAAGGCCAACTATTAAAGATCTTAGAAATAGCTGAAGAGTTTTTTAAGATAAATGATATAGAAATTAATAGATC
>CAJVQA010008747.1:0-12690 GCA_910591915.1 Cetraspora pellucida
TTAGCCAAATATACTATCAATAAAATCCTGGATCGCAAGTACTCACCTTAATATTTAAAAAAAAAAAAAAAAAAAAAAATGGGTTTATAAAGTATCAATTATTAAAAAAGATTTGATTAGTGCACTTAAATTGATTTTTCATAGTTTTATTAGGTTAGCTATTAATGTTACTAATATCTTATATCAAATTTATATAACAGTTAGTAAATATACCAAATAAGATAATTGTATATTAAAATCAAAAATAAAGATATTAAAAAGAGAGATATATTTAAAAAGTTAAAATATAAAAAAATTTAATAAAGTTAATACAAAGATGCAGAAATATAAAGTTTAAAATAGAATATTCAAATAAAAATATTAGATATAACAATTAATAGAAAGTCTTTAAACAAAATACTTTAAATAGATAATATAAAAGAATTATTATTATATATTTTTTTTAATATTAAGCTAGCCTCTTTTGGACTAAGGCTTTATTCAGTAAATTAGAACATAGGGACTTGCAGCTAAAGTCTCAAAGAAGTACCTTATATTAGAAAATACAACTAGTTATATGTACACTTTTGGTGTTTAATTTAAGTAATCTGTCAATAGTTCTATACTAGCTGTTATACCTGCAACTCAACTAGGGGCATTGCTTATTTAAACTCTCTGTACTGCAATTCTTACTGTATTATTAGATCATCTCTAATACAGACATCAGTCAAAAAGATTTAGATACTTTTTTACCTATTACTCTTAGGACCCTATACCTTATTTTATGCAATGTATTCTTAGAAACATTGTTACTAAAGCCTTTTGTATTCTACACATAGCTGATCTAGTTTTATATAATATGCTATAGTTATCTAACACTTGCAATTATAGGAGTTACTTGTTTAACTACTACATTATACTATTTCTACCCTTGTAAAGTTTATCCAAACCCCAGTATTTATCTTTCTAACTTCTTTTCTTCATTCTTTTACTATCCAACTTAGAATTTAACAGACTTTTCAGACTCCCAATCCAGATAACCTAGTGTAATATACCTTAGTATCCTTTTTCTTTAGCGATTTTGGCAGCCTGGTTAGTCATATGCTTCTCTATACATCTTTTTATCTAATTACATTTGCTTATTCCTTATTAGAGTTTTCTAAGCTTTTATCAGTTCAATAGTATCATCGAAGTCTTGTGCTACCTCTTTACTCAGAAATTTCTAAGTGGGCTTCTTTCTTCTCAGTTTTTTGATTTTTTATATTTGGTAATCTTATTATGAGTTTGTACTGAAGTCTTATGTAATACTGGTTATTAATATTTCTTTATATATATATAATATTATACTTCATATAGATGCTTCAGGCTTCTAATAACAAGTAGAACCCAATTGGTTGTATACAAGATTACAAATATCTAAATCTAACTAATTAACAAAAGACAATTTATCATAACACAAGTTAATTACCAAATTTCATCATAGGTGAGATAGACCTGCTACTTGAAGGATAACAACCTAACTACTATACTAGGATCACTATTTTTAATATAAAAAAATTATATATATAATTAGTTGCATATTCTTTTTATAAAATTTTTATATAAATATATAATATTGCTTAAATAAATATTAATAAAATTAAAAGAACAAAAAAATTATATTAATATTAAAAAAATTTAATTAAATAATTATTTGTTCTAGAAGTACAATAGAATTTTTTTATATTTATATAATTAAAAAAAATTTAAACTAATTATAAGAAATTTAATAGAATATATAAGTTACTTTTTTTTTTGTTAAGATAACCTTTTTGGTTTTTTGACTTTTATTAATCACTTATTGGTATTGCAATTTAATAAACTATTACAGAAGAGTATACAATTGGCTACATATATAACTTTTCTATATTATCTATTTAAAAAGTTGACCCAAAAGTTTTTCACT
Organism: Cetraspora pellucida; assembly: GCA_910591915.1. Classification (NCBI taxonomy): domain Eukaryota; kingdom Fungi; phylum Glomeromycota; class Glomeromycetes; order Diversisporales; family Gigasporaceae; genus Cetraspora; species Cetraspora pellucida. Next base: position 1,925 of record CAJVQA010008747.1, read on the forward strand.
AATTGTCATATCTAATATTTTTGCTTGGGTGTTTTATTTTAAATCTTCTGAACCTGTAATCTGTATTAACTCACTGGGTTATATTCAGATGTTTAGATCATTATCTCAACTTTAGAACTAATTTATTCTTAAGTTAAACCCTTCAGAGCCTTCTGTACTTATTTTTACAGCTAATTTTGGTATTGCTATATTTCTGAATTTTATCATATAGAACTATGAACAGTTTATTGATATATTAGGTTGGCCTAATATTCTTTTTCTCTGGTTCATTCTAGTAGTCTGGTTGATGTACCTTCAAGACTTCCAACTTAAAGATTCTTGTCCATCTGCTACTATAACTGGGTACTACAACCTTGGTATTTGTTTCTCTAAGCTAGCCTTTACAATAGGACTATCAAAGATCTAGCTACCTCTCTACTTAGGTCTTTTCAAATAGACTTCTTGTTACCTAATTTCAATAAATTTATATAGCCAAAAAGACTTATCTAAAGTGTTGTCAACTAAAAGGATCCATTTTTACATATATTTTATTTTGAGATAATTCAGTTTAATATTTTGTTTTGATTTTTGAACTGATTCAGATTAACTAAATTTCATGATTTTGATTGGTTAAAAGTAACAGATGACTATCGGGTAGTCTTATAAGGTGCTTGGCCTTGTGTAATTTTTTTTCTAATTATCTCTATTTTTCATTATGCAAATCAACTTTCATTTATAATTAAAAAATGTCAATCATGTCAAAATATACATAAATCTAATAAAAACTCATTTTTTTAAAAAATGTAAAAATGAGCTCTTTTAGTTAATGACACTTTATCTAGTGTTTGCATCATCTAATTTATCAGTTTGCATTTCTTTGTATAATGTCATACTTACACAAATGCCTCATAACCTACCAGTTATGCTGATATGACTGCTATTACAGGTATTCTAATCTAATCATTAGTAACAGTTGCATAATATGAATATTACATAGATAAATATCCAAATTTTTGCTATTAATAAGATTTAAACACCCAACCTATCACTTGAGAGGTTAACAACTTAACCACTTCACTAGGTCACCACATTCTGTTACATTTTTTATAATAATAATATTCTTAAAAATATTACTATTATAAATAAAAGGTTTTAGTTTACAAATTATTAAATTTTGATAAAAATTAATAGTAGTTTTGAAAACTTTTTTTTTTTAATATTAAAGCTTTTATCTTTAGAATGTGACATTTGTATTTAAGTATATAAAACATGGTATGCCACTAGAGGCTATCTTATATTAGAGATTACAACTAGTCACACATGCACTTTTGATGTTTAATTTAAATAGTCTGTTTATATATTACTATATAAGTTCTACACTAAATACTATACTTGCAAGCCAACTAGAGGTCTTACTTATTTAAACCCTTTGCATATGCAATCCTTCTTGTATTATAAGAACATTTTTAAGGTTACACCTATTCAAGTTCCTGATGCTAGTTGGTACTCTTAGAACTATTTTATTCTTAACAAAAAACTTACTAGAACCTTTATATTCTATATATACAGACCTAGTTTTATGCAATATGCTATAGTTACCTAACACCTGCAGTTATAAAAGTTATCTGTTTAACTGCTATATTATACTATTTCTATCTTTGTAAAGTTTACTAAAACCCTAATGCCTATCTTTCTGGCATCTTTTCTATCATTCTTTACTAGCCACAACTCAGAACTGGCAGTCTCTTCTAAACTACCAATTCAGATAGCCCAGTATAATATACTTCTGTATTCTTTTCCTTTGATAAATCTGATGGCCTGGTTGGTTATATGCTTTTTTATATATATTTGATATTTAGTTTAATCTTTGGTTCTTATAAAGATGTTTTATAGGCTTTAACTAGTCTGATAGTATTGTCAAAACTTATGCTACCTCTTTACTTAAGAATTTTCAAGTAGGTTTCTGTTATCTTGGTTCCTTAGTCTTTTACATCTAGTGGTTTTATTGTAAGTTTGCACTGAAGTCTTATACAATACTAATTATACATTTTTCTATATATGTATAACATTATACTTCACATAAATGTTTTAAGCTTCTAATGTTAATAGAAACTGACTTGGTGTATCTGAATTACAGCTGCATAAGGCCAACTGATTGACAGAAAACAGTTACTATAATACAGATATAATTTCCAAATTTTATTATAGGTAAGATTTGAACCTTAGACTTGCTACTTGAAGAATAATAACCTAATCATTATACTAGGATCACCATTCTCATTTTGAAAACCTTTATTAACAATATATTTTTACTATATTTATAAAATCTTTTTGTAAAAATAGTAATTTTAATATAATAGTTAGATTATTATCTTTTAAGTACCAGGTCTAATATTCAAATTTTATTTATAATATAATTTAGAAATTAATCTATATTATAGTAATTATTTTTTATTAATCAGTTGGATTTATATAGTTATAATTTAGATATACTAAGTTAGTTTCTATTTGTTATTAAGAGTTTAAAATATCTATATAAAGTATAACAATACATGTATATAGAGAAATGTTTTAACTAATATTGTATAAAATTTTAATATATACTTATTTTTTTTTTTGGTATTAAGGTAACCTCTTTGGTCTTTTAACTTTTATTAATTACTTATTGGTATTGTGGTTCAATGAATTATTACAAAAGAGCATACAATTGGATATATATATAACTTTTCTATATTACCTATTTAAGAAGTCTGCCTGAAGGTTTTTTATCAATTGCTGTATCTAATACCTCTGCTTGGATGTTCTACTTTAAACCTTCTAAACCTGTAATTTGTATTAACTTACTGGGTTATACCCAGATGCCCAGATCATCATCTCAATCTTAGGACTAATTTATCCTTAAGGTAAACTTCCCAGAGCCTTCTGTATCTATTTTTACAGCTGATCTAGGTATTACTATAATAGAATTAACACTTGTAGTCAGAGCTTAACCATTAAATTATTATGCCCTTGTAGAATTCACTTAGACTCTAGCATCTACTTTATAATATAACCCTAGTATTTTAGTATATCTCTGCTTTTTCATCTTCCTTTTTACCAAACTTCCAATCCAGATAGTCTATATAGAACTATGATCAGTTCATCAGTATATCAAGTTGGCCTGATATTTTTTTTCTCTAGTTTGTTCTAACAGCCTGGTTGGTAGTACCCTTAAGACTCTCAACCTAAAGGTTTTTGCCTATTTATCTATTATGACTGAGTACTATGACCTTGGTATCTGTTTCTTTAAGCTAGCCTTTACAATAAGGCCATCAAAGATCCAACTACCTCTCTATTTGAGTCTTTTTAAATGAACTTTTTATTATCTAATTTCAACAGATTTACATAGCCACAAGAACTTATCTAGTATTTACATTATCCAATTTGTTGGTTTGCATTTTTTTGTGTAATATTATACTTATACAGATGTCCTATAACCTGCCAGTTATGCTAGTGTAACTGCCATTACAGATATCCTAACTCAATTATTAATAGCAGTTGCCATAATATGAATATTATATAGGTAATTATTTAAATTTTTGTTGTTAATGAAATTTGAACACCTAACCTATCACTTGGAGAGTTGACAATCTGACTACTTTACTAGATCACCACACCCCTTAATATATACTTATAATAAGACCATTAGATATAAAAGATTAAAAAACTGAAAAACCAGAAACTTATTTAAAAATTTCTAAATAAAAAAATAATACAAACTTTTAATAATACTATTAAACTGATTAAAGTTTATAAACGATTTCTAAAGAAATAAATTTTTTTTTTTTTTAAATATTAAATTAAGTACTTGTAACTTAGTATTTTATTAATAATATATTTGGCTAATAGTTGTATTACAACCACAAGAAACAACTATGAAAAAAGTATACAACTAGCTATTTGTACAACTTTAGTTATTGTCTAATTTAAGTAGTTTATCTGAAAGTTCTACACTAGCTGTCATACTTGAAACCTGCTTGTAGATTTATTATTTAATCACTCTAGTTTCTGTATTTACTTACCTATTTCTGCCTACCAATAACTCTAACTGATGTTAATGAAAATATGTCATGACTACTAAGTCTTTAAAACAGTTTTTTAAAACCTTTAATCTTGTACTAAACCTTTCAAAATCTTTAGTATTCTATTCTTATAGCTGATCTGGTATTGCTATAGCCAAGACCAACACTAATAGTCAGGACATACTATTAAACTGCTATGACTTTGTAGAGTTCATCCTAACCCTAATACTGATTTTACAACATATCACTACTACTTTGGTATTCAATTCAAGTTTCACTAAGCTGCCATTTCAGATAACTCAAAAAGGTAGATAAGAACTATATCTCTGGTTTACATATTTGCTAACATGTATCCTTTTTCTTTAAAATCTAAAAATTCTGGCAGCCTAGTTGGTTCATTTAGTTCTTTCTTAAAAACTAGCACATTTGCCTAGTTTTATAAGTTCTAGCTCTGTTTTATAAATCTAATCTTTATAATAGTATTATCAAAAGTTCAGGTTACCTCTTTATTTGAGTCTTCTAAATAGACTTCTGTTTTTCTATTCTGTTTCTGTAATTTACATGACCTAAGAACTTATCTTAGATTCACACCATCTGGTACCAGTTTGTGTTTCTTCATACAATATTTTATAAGTGCCTAGAACTTTCAGTCCTGCTGGTATGACACAGGTTACAGATATCTAATTCTAACTAATCATAGAAAACAGTTAACTGTAATACAAAAAAAATTACAAATTTTTACTATTATTGAGATTTGAACTCTAGATCTGTTATTTAAAGGTTGACAATCTATCTATTTTACTAGATTATTACACTCTTTTTAAAAAAATAAATTAGATAAACTGAATACAAAATATATATAGAAAAGTATATAACTAATCAGATTATCAGATTTATTAAAAGAAAAAAATATAAAAGTATATCAAATTAGATTATCTAAATTGGTAATCTGATCAGAGTCTGTTAGTTTTGAGTAGTAGTTAATAGAAAATAATAAAGAAAATATTGAAAAAATAGGTACTAAGATTCTAGTAAATTTTATAAAAATAAAACTAAGTTAGTTGTATGTGTGATATAACAGTCTTTAATAAGTTTCTTGTTAAGAATAAAATAGTTTTAAAGATACTAATATGCATTAAGAACTTAGATAGACAATGCTCTAAAAATATTCCTATAATACAAAAAGATTACATATGCCAAAGGTTTAAATAAACAAGATCTATATCTAACTTGCAGATATAATATTTAGTATAGAACTTGTATAGTAATGTTAGATACCAAAAGTGCACATATGCTAATTGTAATTTTCAATGTAAGAAAGTTTTTAGAAACATCTGTTTCTTACAAAAACTTGAATAAAAATATTATTTTCCAAAAATAAAAACTTTAACTTAAAAAAAAAATAAAAAAAATAATCTTTCTATACTATTAAGATTATATAAAAAATGATCTACTTTTAAATTAATCAATATATATTTACTTATCTAACAATAATATTTGATAACATATATAAATTTTATTTCTTTTTATTTTATAAAAATTTTTTTTTAGTATTAAGGTAAGATCTTGTTTATATCTTTATTAATAATTTTAACTATATATTTTAGTACAAAAGTACTGAAATAAACTAAGGTTGTTTGTAATAAAATAAAAATTATATGTAAAAATGAAAGCTTAGACTAGTTTATTTGTAACCTAAACTGATATTTTATAAAATTTAAAATTTGATTAAGTTATCAGTATATAATAAATTTTGAATAATAAAGATTTACAATTTTAATTGGCTAAACCAATATGCATGATTGGGATCATTATTTCCTTATTTGGAACAGTTTCTTCTGTTTTTTATGATCTACAAATCATATTTCAAAAATCAGGTGTAAAGTAATATAATTAAGAAAGTTCAAAACAAACGTTCGTTTTGTTAAAGATTGCTTATTTCTCAACTGCATAAAAAACCATTTCATATAGGCCGATTTTTTTTTGTCATACTTTACAAAACGATCTAATTCTGGTCAAATCTGCAGATCATTTGGCCCTGGCTTATCAGTTTTAAAACTGATAAACCAGGGCCAAATGATATGCAGATTTGACCAGAATTAGATCGTTTTGAAAAGTTTGACAAAAATCGGCCATATGTTTAGAGCTCTAACATAACTTTATGCGCCACCAACCTGGCACGGAATTTTTTCGTAACAGGAGGAACCGTTAATGCTACACCAAGTGAGGGATCATATCCATCACACTTGATGTTACATATAAATAATTTCAGTTTAACTGACTTTTTTTTATCGTTATAGATTATTTAATAATTTTCAGCCAATCAACATTTATGAAAATCATTTGGCGTTAAATATAAATTGGGATTTTTAAATCTTAAATTTCTCAAACCATGGATCAGGAAACAGCACAAGCTTTATTTAATAAAGGTGCTTTTTTGTTATTTTTGAATGCACCTGAAGGGTTGGAGGTTTGATTATTTTACTTTAATATTACTATTTTTATAATCGTTTAAATTTTAAATGCATAATATTTTTTCCAATGGACTAAAAAGTTTGGAATAGATTATAATTCATGGCAAACAGGTCCACGATTTAAAGGCGTAAAACTCATTCCCCCGGGATTACATTTTGTTTATTATAGGTTTTATTTATTAAGATTTGTGATTTTTAAAGACCCATTCTTTTTGTCTTATTTAGCTATTCAATTCTTTTTTTTCAAAAAAGTACTTCAGATAAATCTGGTACATCTGGTCTTAGAAGTGGTTTCTTTAAATTTTATGAGTCAAAGGAGGTAATATATTGTTCAATTAATTATCTTTACTTAATAAGATTAATCTAATTTAAATGATTTAGGTAGTGATCAAATATTGGGATCCTCAGATAGAAGATGTAAAGAAAGATGATGAAACCGATTCAGAACAAATTGAGCATTTAAAATTAGGTATTAATTCACACTCTTTAATTTAGAGCTAGCTTTTATAATTCTACTCTCGACATTTAATTGAACACTAAAAAAAAGTAACTACAATGCCTCTCATTACTTAGACATGCGCGAATTTGATCCATTTCTTGGCACATATCCACTAACGCCGTCAACAGATTGGAAAAAATGGGTTAATTTAACAAATTATATAACATATCCGTTGATTTCTCGTATATTACCTAACGAAGGAAAGATGAATAACGTTTCATCGTCGACCGTAGATGAAGATGAGTTACTAAACATTAAAGGATCATCGAAGTTTCAGGAGGATATTATTCTTTTTACAAAATTTGACCTAAAAAAAAGTTGGAGAACTGGTGCTGTGGGGGAAGAGATAACGAAATATAGTCAGGATAAAAGTTGGCTGTTGTGCGAGCTTCTTACTTCTATTTATAAAAATGGAAAGTTTTATGTTTGTCAAGCGGTAACTTGCTATGATTCTTTTCACATTATCAATGATAACTAATAAAGCTCTTCTTGCTTTATATGTTTATTATAAACATTAGATTACAAAGAGATTTTAGGTGAACTTCAACTGTCTTTTGTGTGTTTACTGATAGGACAAAATTTTGCAGGATTTACTCAATGGAAGAATTTAGTGCAGTTGGTTTGTTTGTGTAAAGAATCAATTAATACCTATTCTACGACGCTTTTTTCTGAATTTCTCGGTATTTTTATAATATTTATTGTCTTGTTGCATTTGGTTTCATTTAATTTGTTGAAAATTAATAAAGTATTTTATAAATAGATGTACTAAATCTTCAACTTGAAGAATGTCCGCCTGACTTTTTTCGAGATGTTATTTCTGAAGATAATTTTCTTTCGCATGTTTTAAAGGTTAACTGAATCCTTACATTTACAGTCAACTCTTCTAAGTTCTATTTACCAAGACCTAAGACAGAATTTTATGAGTTGCATTTAGAAGAGTAAATATTTATGATTTATAAATTTAGAATAAAATCAAATATCTGTATTTAGGAGAAGTAAATTTGGTGTTTATATATGTTGTATTTGGAATAGTTACCTATCTGAAGTAATTACCTTAGATATTTAAAGTAACACCTAATCAGAATTAATGCTTAATTTCAGGCAAGTGTTATTTCAAATAGGTACACCAAATGCAATGTATTATTTATGAAGGGTTGACTGTATATATTATTTTGCTTGCCAATCTACATTTAATTATACTTTATTAAACACTTGATTTGTGCATTAAACATTCTATAAAGATTCTAGGCAAGACCATTTCAGATTTGCCAACACAATCTTCATCTACTGAACTAAAATTATTACGACGTCGATTTAACAAGTTCCGAGGATTTCTCGGTCAGCAATTTCGATTAGAACTGTCAATTGATGATGACGAAGAGGAAGGAGAGTATGCTCCTGTCGTTGTAGAATTACCGGATGATAATATAATAAGCAATCAATGAGGGTTATCTCTTATGTTGTACAGCATTTGAAAAGATTATTTTTGTATACTAATATTAAAGAAAAATCAGCTTTTGATTATTCAATAAAGAGAACCTAACAAAAAGAAAAATATTATTATATTAGTAATATTTAATAAATTATAATGAACTAGATAATATAAAATTGCTGTTCTAATATGGATTTGTTCAAACTAATTAGTTATAATAGAAATAATATGTTCTTTCTAAATATGTTATTGTAGTTGAAATATTTACAATAGTATTAATGGCTTTATATAATATTTAAAGTATAAAGGTTGTTTTCTTGTAAGTCTATAAAAACAATATTTTTATTTAGCAAGCATTTTGTTTTTCTTTTAATTTAACATTATAACTATGAATAGTTTTTTATTTTTGCATTATTTAAAACTAAAAGACTTATTTAGATTAGTTGATCTGTATAAGTCATCTGACTTAGTAGATTACAGATTAAAAATAGGTTTAATATAGATCAAATAAGTCAAAATTCAAAATAGCAAAATTCTATTAAAATACTATGGTGCCGGAAGCTTATACCCGACAATCATGTGAAATGTTTCAATTTTCGCGTGACTGCAATTGACTAATAAAATTAATGTATTTCGACATTCTTGCGCATACTGCGCCAAAAAGACGGAATTTTTTAAAACGCTAAAACTTTTAAAGACAACTTTTTTTAAAAAAATTGACTGATAACTTTATACACAGGAATGAGCTCTACAAAGTTATCGGTTAATTTTTTTAACAAAGTTCTTCTATAAAGAGTCATACCGATTTGAAAATTTAGGGTTTTTTCGAACAGCTATAACTTTCTACAGAAGTATTTTTTTAAAAAAATTAACCGATAACTTTGTAGAGCTCATTCCTGTGTATAAAGTTATCAGTCAATTTTTTTAAAAAAATTTGTCTTTAAAAAGTTTTAGCGTTTTAAAAAATGCTATCTTTTTGGCGCAGTATGCGCGATAATGTCGAAATACATTAAATTTTATTAGTCAATTGCAGTCACGCGAAAATTGAAACATTTCACGTGATTGTCGGGTATAAGCTTCCGGCAGCATATTAGGAATAGGAGTCTGTTTTGTTAAATAATTTTTTAAATATTCAAAAATTCAAATATTAATTATTAACAAAATTAACTTTTAGATATATTTATTTTTTTACTAAGGGATGTATTATTTATTATATTTATATATATATATATATAAGTAGTCATTTTAGTACTTTATTAAGATTTTGGAATTACTATTACAATTACATAAATATATTTAACAACTAAGCCTAGGGTGTGGTGACTTAGTGAAGTGGATAAGTTGTCATACCCTCAAGTAGTAGGTTGTGAGTTCAAAACCCACCAACGGCGAAATTTGAATAATCACCTATGTAATATATAGATGGTATTACGGTGATGGTATTCTGTCAATCAGTTGGAATAGGATACCTGTAACTATGGTTGCACCAGCATGACTGGCAGGTCTGAGGCATCTGTGTAACTTGTTTCACAAAGGAATGCAAACTGATACCAGGTGGTACAAATTTAAAATAAGTCCTTGGGTCATATAAATCTGTAGAACTGGGAAGCCGGAGCCTACTTGAAAATTCTGAGCAGAGAGGTAACATGGATCTTTAATGGTACTATTGTAAAGGCTAGACCTAGAAAATGGATACCAATATGAAGAATTCAGATAGGCAAGAACCTCAGATGAAGGGTATCACCAACCAGGCTGCCAGATTTCGGACCAGAGGAAAAGGATATTGGGTTGGCCTTAATATATCAAAGACAGGTCATAGTCCTTCTGGGCTATCTGGATTGGGAGTCTAGGTTCAAAGCAGAGGTATACTAAAAGTACTAGAGATATGCTGTGAAGTCAGTACTGGGATCTGAATGAACTCTATAAGAGTAACCTATATTAGTGTTCTAAAAGTAGGTAGATAGTTAATAATAGGAGGCCCTCTGCACCTTACTAGCAGGTGATATATTCTGAAATGTGTAATGGCCTGAGAACTAGTACAAAAAGGGTAGATACCATACTGCTCAGACAGTATACCAGGTAGGTATATACAGAAGGTTAGTTTGGAGATTCCAATATGACAGGATAGATGATCAAAGGGTTTAAATAAATAATCTCCTAGTAGGTTATAGGTATGGCATCTAGTGTAGAACCTTAGAGCGAACTACTTAAATAGACAACCAAAAGTTGTATGTGTGACTAGCTATATTCTCATTTCTGTAAAAATAGTTGTAATCGCTCATCCAATATAAAGTCAATAAAATATCACCACAAGTATGACT
>CAJVQA010008748.1:0-12690 GCA_910591915.1 Cetraspora pellucida
ATTATTAATTTTTTAATATAAAATTATTTATAATATTATTGTAATATAATATTTAAATATTAAATTATTACTATTTAATAATTATATTATTTATATATTAAATTATGTTAATAAATTAATATTATATTTTAAATAGTATAGAATTAATATTAAATTTTAATATAAAATTAATATTATAAAATTCTTATATTACAAATATATTAAATATTATTAATTTTTTAATATTAAATCATTTATAATATGGTTATACTATTATATTTAAATATTAAAATTATATTAAATAATTTTTAATATTAATTTAATATATAAATAAATTTCCTGATAATTGCAGTAACACAGTATATAGTTAACCTTAGTTTATATTGGCATTATTGTTGATGTATTTCATAATTTATTGTAAAAAATTCAATTAAAAACTTACTTCTATTGCAGTGACACACAGGATATAGTTAATGTTAGTTTATATTGGCATTATTGTTGATGTATATCATAATTTACTATAAAAAATTTAATTAAAAAACTTATTTGCTATTGCAGTGACATACTGGATGTAGTTAATGTTAGTTTGTATTGGCATTATTGTTGATGTATATCATAATTTACTGTAAAAAATTCAATTAAAAAACTTATTCACTATTGTGGTGATACAGTACGTAGTTAATGTTAGTTTATATTGGCATTATTGTTAATGCATATTGTAATTTACTGTAAAAAATTCAATTAAAAAACTTACTCACTATTGTAGTAATATACAGGATGTAGTTAATGTTAGTTTGTATTGACATTATCGTTGATGCATTTCGTAATTTATTGTAAAAAATTTGATTAAAAACTTACTCACTATTGCGGTAACACATAGGATGTAGTTAATGTTAGTTTGTATTGGCATTATCATTGATGTATATCGTAATTTACTGTAAAAAAATTAATTAAAAAACTTACAGACTATTGCGATGACACACAGTATGTAGTTAATGTTAATTTGTATTGGTATTATCATTGATGTATATCGTAATTTACTGTAAAGGATTCAATTAAAAAACTTGTTGACTATTGCGTTGACATGTAAGTTATTGATCTAGCTTTAGCTTTTTAAAGGACCAAATTTTACAAATACATATTATACATCAATTTTACAGCCAATTTATAAGCTTTCCTTGCCCATGTATCCTTTGGTTTAATTGTTAATAATCTCTTAAGTTGGCAATTGATTTATCATACCTTTTCATTATATAATTAATTTCTCCTTGATATTTTAGTGCTTTTATATTATTTGGTTCAATTTCTAGCAACCTAGTTAAATCTTCTGATGCTTTATTATATTCTCCCATAATAAAATATAATTTTCCTCGATAGTTTAATTCAAATACATTGTTTTGCCTTTTTTCTAATGATTTTGTTAATTTGTCTGTTAAATTAACCAACATGCTTTTGTATCCACCCATAATGTAATAAATACTTTCTTGATATTCTAATGCTAATATATTATTTGATTTTTTACTAATGTCTTCATTAGTCATTGCTATAAATTGACATGAACATATAAACAAGGTAAAATTTTAAATACATGAGTTAAAAATGTTGAATCCTTTGACGAATTTACCAGAATATTTGAACGTTTCACAGCCAAAATTCACTTCTACAGACCTGCCTTGTGATCTAAATCCAACACAAGGATATAGAACACCTTTCCAATTGTCATAATTGTCAGGCAGATTGCATACAATTCCTTCAAATATATTATATTAAATTTATACTAAATCTGCTTTGAAAATATAAAATTTACTAAATATTTTATTTTTTTTTTAAGAGTGAGGCCTGGTCTCAGTCTTTATTGAAAATTTGATATTATATTAATTAAAACGTTTTATATAAATTATTACAGGGACCTATAGCTAGAACTAATTTATCCTCAGCCCAAAACTCTACTAAAGTAGGCTATCAGACCTCTTCTAAATTTAGTGTTGCAATATAGAAGATAGATATATTTGTAGTATGAAAAATGATTGTCTATTTTTTATATTTATTTATAGTTATTTGATCTGTAACTGGGTGTTCAGGTACTGTAACAGTAAGTATGTTTGTTAGTAAGTTATTTTGATGTATTGCTTTATATCTTTCTGTTCATATTTATTTGTATATATTGTTTGATATTTTGTGAAATAGATTGGTAAGTAAACATGAAGTAATGTTGCAGTCTGTAACCATGTTGTCAGGAATCAGGTCTTGTATTTTGAAAAGAAGTTGTATAACATTTTGCATTTGGATAAACTGCTAAAATAAAGTAGATATATTGCTGCTTTTAAGTTTATGCTTCATACCAAACTTGTATATAGTTTGTTGAATTAGCTGATTAAGAGAAATAGGGTTTGCTATGCATTCCAACCAGTGTAAATTGTCTTCTATGTGTAATGTGCAATAATTACAAGTAGGATTAATATATGTTTTAGGTTTTCTATAATGTAGGTAATTGCTAAGTTGATCATATTTTACATGACAATTCAATTTGTAAAGTAACAGAATTCAGTAAAGACTATTAATATTACACATATATTAAAACTGATAAAGGATTATATCCATTACAATTGAATCCAACATAAATAATTTAATTTGTAATTGATCACAGGTGAGAGGGATTCACTTTAGATTAGGCACTGTCTTTTTGTATAACAGACTCATCATTTGTTGATGTCACTAGTGTTTAGCATTTACTGTGCTACTTTTCCGTTCCTGGTTTTGCGCAGCTGCTTATTATATATATTGTGAGCCGCAAAACAGGACGATCACATGAAAAATACACGAAATACAATTTATTATACTATGTATCGTAGAAGGCATTTCGGATGTGAAAGGACATATGGGCTGCTAAAGGTTGTCATAATAAAAATAGTTTTATTAAATATTAAATATAAAAAGGAATTTGTAAGCGGCAGAAATTTATATTCTAAATAAAGGCTGAAAAGGCCTTGATAAAAGGGGAGTCTTGTTTGCTTCATTAAATTTTAGCTCCAATCTTATAAACCGTCCATAATATTACACTATCACTATTACCATTAAAAACCCTATAAACGCTATAAAAATCGTTGTTCGCTTAAGTCCTTGACCACGTGACTTAACATACCTGACTTTACTGACCCAAGTAACCGAAGCCTTGATCACCCACAAGCCAAATCTAACACACCTCTTTCATAAGGTTATCTATATTTGGGTTACGCGAGATTCTGGATTGTGGAGCGACTGAGTCTCAGTTTTCCCGACATTCACAATACACTAGCATATATTAACAAATTTTCTGAAAATTACACTTCCGTATTTATTATTAGAATTCTTATCAATATTATAATTAATAAAATTTAATACGTTATATGCGATTTATATTTTACATAAAAATGATCTATAATAAATAATATAGGGTTTTATATTTTATTTTTTAAATGCCTACAGTTCTAATTTTAGCATTCTTTAATTAACATATACAATCATGTTCTCTTATAATTACAGTATGAAACGGAACCTTTCCCATACAACTTGCACATTTTAGAAAAAAATACAATATAGCCAAATTCAACCAAATCAATCAAGAGCACAATGACAGATTTGAGTATAGAGGTTATAACCTGTTTTGATAATTCGAGTTTATCACAACTTATCAAAATTTAATTGGATAAATGTATATGATAAAACATCAATTTTGAGATATTCTAAAATTAATCAAACTTTAATTAGATAAGTTAATGTAATAAACTCGAATCATTAAACCGGTTCCAACCTCTATTTGAGCATAAAGCGTAGCACAAATACCGAGCCATTTTAAATAGTGGTTAAAAAAGGAATTCGCCTTATGATGGTAGTTGTCATCCAAGTAACCATAAATATGATATAAAACTTTTATGTAACGCTTTTAGAATTTATTAATGAGATACGTTGCATTGTGAATAAAGTTGGATTTGAATTATTTAACAACTCGAGTACAATTTAAAATTATACTAATATATATGTTCATTAGAAATCAACCTAAGAAGATTCTAAATTTATAATAATTCTATTCCGACATACAACGTATATAGCATAAAATATATATATGATGCACACCTAGTAACTAATGGAATCTAAGAATCACGAAATGTCACTATGAAAATAAAAATACGTGTGCAAGATATTAGAAACAGGAATCATTTCATTTATATCTGATAATTACTATTAATAGAAAGTCATAATTTAATATTCAAGATTTAAAAAAGGATTAGTTAAAGATAAGGATTCTGTTTATTTGAAGGGAATCCCTGAAAACAAAACGGTAGAAAGTTCATCTCGTTGAGGTGGGGATGTCTGTTCATTTTCTCTTTGTATATTAATAAACCGGTCTGATCCTTCTATAATAAAATTCGCATATTCCTGACCATCACCAGAAATACTGTTGGACGGATTTACGTGAGCCACAGTGTTTTGAAATCTTAAGGGCTGATTGCCAACTGTTTGATTAGTGAGATTGTTCATAATCGTAAAAATTTCCTTATAGCTTAACTTTTTATTGGAAAAATTTTAAAGGAGAAAACTTTTAAAAAAAATCCAATAAAAAAGGTATCTTTTATATTTAATTTTGCCATGATAATGACATGATGATTTATTATAATATACATTATTAAATACGGTTTGAATATAAGTCTCCATTCATTTAATTATATTCATTATTTAAGCACCAATCAACAAATTTGCTAATTCCAAAAAAAAAAATAAGTAAATTTTTTTGTAATATAAATAATAATTTACTTTGTTATTACCCATTATCGCGTACATTTTGAAATATATACAAGAATTATCAGTATAATTAATAATATTGTCCTAAATTTTTAATTTGAATAAATTTTTGGAATGAACGGTCTATAATAACGAAGATAATGAAGATAAGCTGCCATTATATGATACTTACTTTTTTAAGAAGCCACGTTTTTTATTTTTTACGGAAATTTTTTTGATGACAACACCACGTTTCAACTATTCTAACAATACCTATATCGCCCATTTTTTGAATAATAGATAAATTACTATGCATAAATTATGTAATTAAACGTTTGCAAGTTTTATATAATCAGACATCTTTATAATCACCACTATAGTCACATCTACATAAGCACAAAATTCTAGAACCAAGGGTGTGATTATAGAGGTTTATTTAAAGATAATTTCCAAAAAGAAATACCATTATTATATGAAACACACTGATTTATACATCTTACATTCAATGAATGCGTTTTAGCATTTTATGCACAAGCACGTGATTTTAGTTAAAATTTACGCTCCATATGATGATGAATGACGTAACGTGCTTCGAACTAAAATGAAAGAGTTTTAATCAATATTTAATGGAGACTGGTAAATAATAAATTGTACTAATTCGGTTTATATAGAACTGCGGAATATCAAATAATTGACTAAGATAATGGAAATAAAAACGGTTCTAAAGTAGAAAAAAAGAATATAATTTTAGGCCATACTGACTTAATAAATTGGGTCTCGTAACATAAAAATTCTAAGTGACCCGGCAACTATGCTTTTAATTTGATTTTTTCAAAAAATTTATATATATATAAAGTACATCTGGAAAACCGCACGGATAGTAAATCTATTTAAATTGGTTTTTTGAAGTTTTGTTAAGTTTGTATGGCTTTAGAAGGATATTCACATGCAATAGCTAAGTATCAATTAGAAATTATATAACAAATTACAAATAGGTTCTTATCATAAATGGTATATCACACTTTTAAAAAATGCATACATTTCAGGTATTATGCACACAAAATCTAATAATGAACGAATTGAAAGATTAATTATAATGAATGTCTATTTGATACATGTTTTAGTATTAGATTTTCCTAGTTCTTTGTCTTTACGCTCATTGAATTTCAATTATTTATTTACAGTGTTATTCGAATTTTTTTAGAAATTTGATTAACGTTTATGATTAAAAAACAAATTCTTATCAGTATTTGAACATTTTACGTAATGTATGTACAACAACCAAGAATAATATTAATGGTTACCTGAAAACAGGTCAATAGTAACTGATTCAGTTATTGCGCTTTTCAAAATCCTGATTACTAATATTTGTAAAATGATCGTGATTGCGATTGCTAATTTATCATAATCTGATAATAAATTGGCAATCAAAAACACGATCATTTTGTAAATATCAGTAATCAAGGGGGTACAGAATTTTGCAAAGCGCAATAAATAAATCGTAAAGACACGAAAATTATTGATTCGTTCATCGGATATTCCGGAATTGATGCAAAAGTTATACTGTAATATCCTTATTTTATACCTTATTATAGACTTATAGACTTTGTAGGTGGTCAGGAATACCAATCGTTAACGGCTATATGATAGGAATCGATGAGTTTTGGGCATTGATTGATCACAAACTTTATAATTTCGAGCATTGTAAAAGCTCTAATTGATGTAAAAACACATAAAAGAGTTTAGCATACATTAAATTTATCAATTATACTATTATCCAATATTGCTTAATATTTAATTTACATGATTTGTAATTCACTAATTTATATTATTAAAACAACCATACATTAATCCTAAACGTCAGGAAAAACCGATTGTTTTTTTTATAAATATTATTCGTCCAAATATCTTCGGCTTTAATCATATTCTTTTCGTACTCATAACATTTCCTGCATCTGAAACAAGCGTTCATTTGGTGTGAATCGCAAGAAATTTATAGGTATATGAAAGAGTCACTTCTTAGCTTTTCACATGACAATTGCAAATGCTGAATCTGGAATCAAAATGATACCAAACCAGTGTCTGAAAATTAATTTTAATTTAGTTTCGAGCTGCGACTAAATAAAAACTTTACTTGCGGATTATATGAATTTAGTTGTACATGTAAATGTATTTATGTGCAAATTCAAAGATATATATATGCAAATTCACAAAATTTTTTGCAGAACCAGCATATACATTTCAGATTTTAGTTGCGAGAACTTAAAATCATTTGCGGTCCGCAACCCAATTTCAGATACTGTGCCAAACTCAGAATCGTTTTTTTAGACCCATCGCATATTTCTAGTTTTTTTTAGAACCATTGTAATGACCTTCTCTATATTGAATTTTGGTTCTTCACAAACCAAAATATTAAAGCAATTAAATTTGATCTCTTCATTATTAAGAGAAAACTCTACGGGAACATCAACAGATCTTCATTAGGCTGGACAAATTTGATTCGGTGGTTTACGTTAGCCTCGCTCCCTCTTTTGACTCTCCCCATCTCCCTCTTGGCAAAAAAAATTTTGGGATGATTTTGGACGGAGCTAATAATGCCAGGCGGAATTAAAATATAAGATTTATAAAGGTCCGAAATTTTCCGAAAACGAGCAAGTCATGCTGATATTTTTCAGTTATTAAAATTTATTATATATAAGTTTCATCCCCTTTCTTTTAAGAAAGGAATGTAATGTAAACCACTGAATTAAATTGGTCTCACTTATTAATAGAGAACGAACATCAACCGAAAATGTTGTATATTCAATATTAAATCAAATTCCATGTTTAATAATGAAATTGTTATAAAACATAGTTAAATTTTAATTTTGGCTGATACTCGATGATTGAACGAATTAAAAACTCAATGCTTAGAGTTTATTTCGGTGCTCGAATAATTATTCACCGATTCCACTCTCTATCCTACTAAAATTCGATGCCTTCAAGGTCGGTCAACTAATGGCTAATTGACTGAATAAATTATCAAACCTTTCCTGTTTTGACATTTTGAATTAACTATATATAATAATAGTCATTTATTCACGTTGCCTCATATGAATGCCAAAAAGAAGTATAATATTACGTAATTTATAGTTATAATTTCTTGAATTATAACTTCTTGAAGGTTACCCTTACCGTAATCTCCGACGAATTCACCAATTATATAGGTCGGAAAAATCAAATTTCGTTGGTAAATGGACAAAAACCGTTCAAACCAGTCAGGTCAAACTTGGTTAACTTTAAATGTTCTATTAGTTAAATAGATTGGTTATAACAATATAATATATGTAATTATACACATTGTGTTAGTATGCTGCAAATACAATTTGACCAATTTGACCTTTGGATGGATCGGCAAAATTATTGATTCATCCGAGATCAGCACTAACGCTAACCTTAATAGATTGGCTCACGAAAATAAGTGATCATTGGTAATCGGAATATCGAAAAAATGCCTTCATTGTTGGCTAAGTTGAAAATTGGACCGGATTAAATGTCCTGGCAAAAAGTGTACGTTAAAAAATATATATTTATGTTATTAAATATACTTATATTTAATACATAGCTATTCTCATATTACACATATTTTTGACTTACTAAAGTAATATGTCAATAGTCATTTCATTATAGAAACTCTCGAAATTATAAACTCTGTCAACAACACAAATAAGCATATGTATACGTTATATGTTGGCCTCTATCTGGAGTTGCAACTCCGACCAAATTCAACCCCTGACATTAGATCTTCTTGCATACGTTACAGAATTGAGTTGCGACTTCAATAAGAGTTAAAAATACCCACGTGTTTTAATTATTTTCGATTATAAAATAATCTATTTATAGATTTCTTTGCTTTATCACTTTTATTAAATAAAAATAATAAAATAAAATAAAATAAAAATTAAACTGATTTCGTAAATTAAAGAATTATGTTTAACTAAACATTTTCAACCAACTTAACCAAAAAAAGAACGTATATAATTCCAAAGAATTCCAATACTTTCCGTAATTATATATTTTTATTAAGATTCTTAACATTAAAATAACTAGTTTAAATTGTAACGTTAAACAAATTAAACCAATCAAAAGGTATTTGTTTGTTCAACATTAACAATATCTTTATTTTATGATTTATTTTATTATCTTTCAAATTCATGCAGAGAATTTTCGAAAATTGATAAATGATAATTTGTGCATTACCATTTATACATACAATTATACATACCACACATATAATAAATTAAATTTATTAAAGTAAAAGTTAGATTATGTTTGCGGACTAGAGACTCCATAAATGAACAATAAAAGGTTAAGAGTCATTATCTACAGAAACGAATAATATTTTATGTTTCTAAATTCATTATCATATGAGAAGATCAAAAAATATATTATAGTTTTAATTTAAAAAAGAATTTTACTAACCATAACCGGTGGTGTGTTCATCATCAGGGTGCTATCTATACTGTATCTCAAGAACGGGACTAAGAAACAGGGATCAGATATATTAAGTAAATATGTTCGGAACCTTCAAAGAACTACTTCTAAACAAAATTCGAACCATTATATCTGACCCTGTCTTCTTGCCCGTTGCGAGTATCCTTACGTTAAGAAAATCCAGAGCTACCGGCCAAAAAATATGGGTCGTAGTATCTCTATATATCTAGCATTAAAAAAATTGTGTCCTATGAGTAAAATTTCATTCTGAAACTTTACTTAGAGATCGGAAGTGAGTTAGGCCGTTCGAAGTTGATTCTTCGGTTAACGTCACCCCCCCAGCTGAAGGCTCCCCCCGAGAAATGAACAACCAATCAAATCGCTGGATAACTCTCGCCAATCTCTTGATTTACAATCAAATTGTCTCATGTTTGTTCATTCTATATGTTCGTTTAATTTTATCCCCCCCCACCCAAGAGTTCTAAAAGTGACGTTAACCGAAATTCAATTGCAAGCGGCCTTAGCATAGAAAATTTTTGTGTTATTTATTCATATGTTTTCGCGTTCATTTTGTTACACAAGATTCCGTGATTTTATTGGATCCCGGATAGGGTCGAAAATGATTTTCAGTCCTGGATTTTCTTGACATAAGGGTATTGTATCCTAAAAATATGGTAATGATCATCACTACCGGTTATTTGTAATGAAAATCTTTTTAAAACTTATAGGACAGGATGAAACTATTAAACGATTTGCGTATTAAGTTTCACTCTTGTAAATTTATTGTCAGATGAGCCAAAACTGATAAACCTGTTGCATGTGGAACCCGAAAGTTCAATTTTTAATTCCCATGTTACCAGATACTATACGTATATCGTTATCTAAAAATACCAAATCAGTGTTTTCTTTATTATCTTTTCATTGATTATGTATTATATATAACGTAATCAAGTACTAATTTGGTAAGATGAATGTTTTAATTACGTATTTGTAAGGGATGAATATAAATTGCGAACTGTAATA
Organism: Cetraspora pellucida; assembly: GCA_910591915.1. Classification (NCBI taxonomy): domain Eukaryota; kingdom Fungi; phylum Glomeromycota; class Glomeromycetes; order Diversisporales; family Gigasporaceae; genus Cetraspora; species Cetraspora pellucida. The sequence goes on from CAJVQA010008748.1 coordinate 10,234, forward strand.
AGTAAATATAATTGGAGCTCCAAATTAATAATAATATTATTCTATTCAATTACAATATTTGTTGGATATAATAAAATTTAGAATAACCTACCTTAATGAAATATAATAAGGAAATTCAGAATAAAAGATTCCTGATTTCAAATATATTTAGTTAGTATTTTTGTTTGAAACAAACGACTTACAAAATTTTATGATGATAATATATCATTAAAAAATAATATTCCTATTCCATGTTCTAATTTAAGAATTTTAAAATAGAACAAAGAGATTCAAAATTCTCCCTTTAAATCTCGGAATAGTTTCTGCTCATTCTACAAGGACTATTAACGTGATTAATTCTAATTTCTAGGAATTTTATGAACGAATACAATTTGCATTTGGAAAATATACCGTAGTGCATTAACTAAAAAACCCCCTTTTTTGAGTACCCCTCTTGTAAAATACCCGGATATAATATTTGGTGTAAAATTATGTAATTCTGGTAAAATTCCAAAATTTTGCTCAGTAACAGTCGAAATACTCCCAGGTATTTTATAAGTTTTTTTAGTCAGTGCACTACGGTAATTAATTCCAGGCTGCACATAACGATAACAAGGATATAAATTTTTTTGGTTCAGACCTTAATTACGTTGTTCACTTCGAAAATTGAAATCGAAATTAAAATTATGAAACTCTAATAACATGTATTTACAAGGGACATGGAACTATACAGTGGTTTATTATAGTTGTTAAAGTATAAATACGTGAGTTTATATATCGTGATTTTGCAATTCGAAAAATTCATATTTAGTTTAGAGTTAATTGTAATGTCCTTTATTAATAATAAAAGAAGGTTATTAGAGCTTATCGCTGAAAATTATGACTAGAATTATTCAATGAAAATAAAGGTGAGTGGCAGCGTATAAGAGGCATATTATAACCGCAAATAAGCTTCTCTAGACTAGTTCGTTAAAATCATTTAAAGAATGCAACTTAAATTACGACATTTATGTACAAGATATTATAAAAATGCTAATCCAAGGTGAATTTCTGTCTTAAATTTCAGAGTTGCCTCTGGCGAGAAGACTAAAAAGATATAATTTGTGAATTCCGCAGAAATAAGATAATAGTTTACACATGTATAAGCGAAAATTTTACAAATTGTGTTTCTCATTTATCAAAGATCTCTTGAGCAAAATTATGTTAATGTTGGCTGGCTGATCAGATGTTTATTAAAATCGCCATGATATAATCAGTGGTAAACTTGCAGTGATAAATTACCGGACGAACGTTTGATGGTAAGTTACCAAATCTTGTACCCATTTTCACGATGGCTGACATCAAAAACGGAAACTTTCGAACTAAAATAAGCACTAGTAACTTACGGGTAAGTTACCAATAACTCATCATTTGGTAATTTACGATTTAACAGGGAGTATTATTTATTCCCCAGGACGGTGGGAATAATGAAATATTTCCCTAGTGGCATACGTGGGGCGCTTTGTACCCCATAAATACGCCGCTGGGAAAATATTTCAATTGTTTCCCCAGCACGGCGGAATAAATGAGTTATTCAACGTCTTTATGGGGACTCGTGGTACTAATTGTTTTTATCAGATTTTCTTTGTCTTTACATTTTAACTTTTCGGGGAAATAACAAAAGCCTGTTATTGCCCCGGCTTTATTTATTATCACCCCGAGGGGAAATAATATATAAAAAAAAACATTTGATAAAAATTGTTATTTAACTAGGAAAACGGGAACCGTTATAAGTCCGAAGCATAAAATATGCAAGAATCTGTCGTGTTACCTAATCTAAAAATTTGATTGGTTACCTTTAACGGACATTGCATGAAATGGAGTAGAAGTATAAACGTCCTCGCTACAATAACACATGAATAGTTTGGAAAATAAACCTGCTTGTATTGTCGCACGTATTCAGATGATTCTGATATGGTTACACAAGTAATAAATACGTTTTATTGTAATTTCTATATCGGGCACATATTGTTATTTCTATATTGCGAAACATAAATTGTCTATAATCAAGATCGCAGGATATGTAAGAGTTATATCCTGGGTAGTAGTTAGATTTGCATACTTATTAATCAAATTCATAGACGTAACTAAATTTTATATATAAATTTTATATAAAAAATTTTTATTTATTAATTTTCTTCGAAGTTTAATATAAAAGTTTTAGTTAAAAAAAACTTCAGATACTTATTCTTGAGTATCTGAAGATTCTTTGTACGAAATTTAACTAATAGTTAATAATAATGTTAAAAAATATCTTGACCCTAAAGTTAAAAGTTCATTTACAATGTTTCTTAGTCAAAAGACTGATACGCCGTCAATGATTACAATGATATATGTTCTGTGAGGCCCGATAACGTGACGTAATACTCTGCCGGGACCTCACGTGAGAACGGGTACGACGATCAATTCCTCGATTTAGATATCCCGGCAATTAATCGC
>CAJVQA010008749.1:0-12689 GCA_910591915.1 Cetraspora pellucida
AAAAAAAAAATATATATAATACCAAGATGTTTAAAAAGTTAAATAATTTTAAAGTTAATAGTATGTTTGTTAGGCCTATCAATAATAGAATTATTATGTATCAGAATATTAGTAGATGACCACAGGTTGTTTTGAAGTTGCTGGAGCCTAATGCAAGTACTCATTTCTAATAAATCAGGAGAATTAAGCCTCTTAGTAAAGTTTGTAATGTGATGTTGTAGTTGAATATCCTATATGTTATGGATATTATATAGCTAAAGGTAAAGTAATATGCTGGTAGGAATTGTGCAACTAAGTTTGGCTTTACTTTTAACAAATTCTATATGATTTGTAAGAATTTTGTTATATGTATATTGGTTAAAAACAATGTTATATAGTTAATATTTGATTGTAGGAATAATGACAGTATTGATAATGTAACATGCATGTGTATCAGTAATTTGTTTAGTACTTGCAATTTTAACTAAGTGTGATAATTCTGCAATGATAAGTTTGGTTTGTTTTGTTTGTTATTAAGTGTAAACCAGCATTCAAAAAATTTGAATAGTTCATTTGATAAATAAAGATTGAAAGGATGGTTGTTGTATATAATAAAGGTATAGTTGGTTTGTTTGTTATTAGTTGTAAATACAGATTTGAAGAGATTGATTTGTATATTAGTCATGTTAAAGAATAATTCAGCTGCAGAAAGAATTTGTGATAGTTCTTGTTATAAGGATGTAATTCAAAGAGTGTTATCCATATAGACTAAAACTAAGCAGTATGAACTAAGCTTATTATATGTTTGATATTTTAAGTTAGTAAGCCAAGAGACTTGTGTAATATAGTCTTTAAAGTTGTTATAAATATATAAGATAAGTGGGTCATAATAGATTCTCTATAAGAAAGAAGTGATAGTTTTATTCTGATCAATGCCATTATGTACAGAGTAAGATGGAATAAATCCAAGATTAGTAATGACTTGGTTTTGTTGATTATGAAGGATGTTAATAATAGCATTTATTATAGTATTAAAAAGGGCAAGTTGTTGTAAAGATTTTTGAAGAAAAGTAAGATTGACTGAGTCATATGCTTTACTCATATCTTGAGATAAGAGCCAAATTAGTTTGTTGTTGCATGATGTATCTTCAATAAGGTTATTAAGTATATGAATTGGTATAGATGTGCTATTGTTAGATAGAGCTATATAATTGTAAAGTGAGAGTATTAGATGTTGAGAAAACACAGTACTGATTTTAGTAGTAATAATTTTTTGTATAGACTTTTTGAATATGTTCAATAAGACTAATAAGGTGAGTAAAACTTAAATCACTGTTGAATGTATTATATTTTGGAATCAGATAAATTCTACTGTGTTTCCATTATTTGGAAATTTGATTTAAGTTAAAGCAATAGTTAAATAGAGCTATTATGGCTTTGATGTAGATAGTACCTACATGTTTAAGCATTTTATAGCTGATGCCTGTAGGTCTACAAGCTTTTTTATTTGGAAGTTGTGACAAGATTTGAAGAACTTTATTTTCTGTAATAAGAGAATTAAAAGAGTTGTATTATTAGGTGTTAATATGTGGTTGTGGTTGATAATATGTATGCCAAAAGCTGTCAAACAGTGCTTGGTCAATTGGTCAATATGTAGTCAGTTATAGAAATAAAATTGTATATGCTGTTTTATAAGTTTGGAATCTGTAATAAGTTAATTAGAGAGTTTAATATTAAAGAAATGAATAGAAGCTTTGTATCAGTTAAGAATACTGTTAATAGCTTGTTTAGAATGTGTTGAAAGTGTTTTATATTTTTTTTCAGTTGCTTGTTGAATTTGTTAATGAAGTAGTAGTAAGTTTTCTGTATAATGGACATAATATAATTGTTTCTAGATGTCTTGTGCATATTGGATCCATATATGAATTTGAGAGTATTTATCTGAATCAAGAGTTTGAAAGTTACAGTAGGATATATTATTAATGGTCTTGATCCTAGAGTTTATCATGTTCATGTTAAGGTTATTGTGAGTGTTTTTGACAAGTTTTATTAATTGTCCAGGCTTTTTAAGTAATGTGTAAAATAAAGTAAAATAAGGAGAATATTGATAGTTGTAGCTACATTTGTAGGTTTTTTTGTTAGAAATAAAGTGTATTGCAGTATTAATTATTAAATATTCAATTTTATGCCAGGTGGTTTTAATGCTTTTATTAGTATTGCTATTAAGTAGTGTATTGTGAAGGCTAAGATTATAGAAAAAAAGGTTAAAGAATTCTGACCATTTATCAGTTGACATAGCTTTATAGTAAAGATTTTGTAGCTGATACTAGTATGATAACATGAAGGTTTGCTATATGCATTAGTGAAAGTTCAGGTAGATATGAGAATAGAATAGTTACTAAGTATTAAGGTATTGCTATCATCAAGTTTATATGAGAAAAAGAATTGAATATTAAATGAATCAGTTCAAATATAGTTGATGTAACTGTAACTAGTATTATTTGATTATATAAAGTATTTGTTGTCAACATGTGCACCAAAATTAAACATATTAGAATAATGTAAATAATTAATAAGCTTGAATTTAGATGATGAGCTACAAACATCATTATGTGTATTAAAGTCTTCAAGTATTATTGGATAAAGGTTGTGTTGAAAAGCTTGTTAAATTCATGTAATAATAGTATTTTGTGTGTTGTTATATTTTTGTATATCAGTTGAAAAGAGATAGACAGCTATAATTTGAAGTTTAATTTTATTTTTGAAAAAGAGATCTAAAGCAATTGCTTCATCAGGATGTGTTTGGCAGTTGTGTACATGTGGTTATAAGTGCTTTTGGATCATAATAGTAGCACCTTATGCTAAGTTTTCTGAGTTGGCCTAGAAGTAAGTGAATAGGTTATTATTATAAAATTGAAGATTAGTGTTATTAGCAATTTTGGTTTCAGTAATACAAGAAACATAGATATTCTTATAAAAACAATAATTTTGCCAAGCTTCTTTTTTAGTTACTAAATTGTAGCCTCTGACATTGTGTATACAAATGTTTAAATGAAGATCACATAGAGGTTGTATAGATGTAAATAATTGTGATATAGTATGACTGTCAAGAAATAAGTCAAGTGGAATAAAAATAGAACTAAAGAAATTTGATTTAAGAGGAAGGTTATAAAAGATAGGAAGAAGATAAGGATAAATAACAATATGATTGGGTAGGTGAGAGTTATTTAGAAGATATATATAAGTTTCATGATAGATGTTACTAACAGAAAAAGTAAAGCTAAAGATGGTATTATTGTGGTTATATTTGTTAATGTGTTGTATAAGGTATTGAATAGTTTGGCCATGAGAAAGAAGTGATAAGTTGTAATAAAAAAGGAATTTGTTAAAAGATTATAGGAGCTTAAAGATTTTAAAAATAATCTTCTGAGATTGTTTTTTACAGGGTTGATTGCCATATGCTCAGCTCTTACAGCTGTGCAAGGTACCATAGTCTGCCCTATACATTGGGTCCGACCATCATAATCTTGGCCTTCCACATAAATAGGCTTTACTGCCTGTCTACTTACATCATTTTTCCTATTAATTACTATGAATATGTTATTTAATAGAATGGCAGTTGCATCTATGGGTTTTGTAAAAGACAAATTTATTAAAAAAAGCCTGTTCTTCTTGTTCTAAAAAGAGTAACTCTGTAATAGATGTAGGTATTTTGAATTTAATATTAAATTTTTTATATAAAATTGTTTTAGCTTCTGATAATGCTTTTTCTTTGTAGATTTGATTATTGCAGAATAGTTAGGAAATTCATTGTGAATATAGTTGAAATATATAATGATATATGCAAGAAAGTTAGTATTAATAAGTTTAGATGTAAGAAAGTTAATAGTCTGTTATTTGTTTATTTTGTCAATATTGTGATTTTCTGCAGCAATATTTTGGTAAATAGTTAGGTATTAGTAAAAGTAGAAGCTTGTTATTTTGGATTGGTCCTAACAGAGTTAGCAGAACAGGTATACTCTTCTGCTTTTGCTATTAGTTCATCTAAAACTGTAGTAGAAATTGTTTAGTAAATGTGACTTCATGTTTTCCTTTGATATAGAATATTGAAGTATCAAGAAAAGGTTTATTTCAGGCTTTGATTTCTTTTGAATAAGTGTTATATGATGTGTTGAATATATTTCTGATGAGTTTAGTTGAGTTGTATATAAGTTGTAGCTTAGAGTTTGTTTTTTGAATGTTGTTAGATTTAATTTCAATTTCTAATTTTTTTTCTTTATTATTTTTTTTTTTCTTATCTTTAGTTGTGACCAGCTCAAGATAGGAACATTTAGGATCTGTGCAGATAAGTATATAATGGTTGGCATGTTTAAAAGTTTCATTGCATCTTTCATAAAGACTAGTTGGTTTTCTGAACTCAATAGTGGTAGATAAAAACTTCTTAAGATAAAAAATAAAATGTTGTCTAAATTTATACTTAAGATAGTTTTGGACTTTGGTTTTGTTGATAGTACTAGAAAATTGGCAACTGTATATAGGAAAAATTTTTTTAACCATTCATTAAAATAGTTAAGTAAGTTTTTTAAAGATGGTATATTGTATTTTTAAAGGAATAAGATTTTAGGAAGGTTGAAATTAAGTTTAATATTAAAATGATTATCCATTTTAATGAAGAAAAACTGATGTTGTTTATTAACTTCAGTGACCTTAGATGTTATATTAAATCTTTTGGATCTTAGTTTAATATCTTCTGTGAATTTAGTATAATTAATTGCTTGATAGTTGTTAAAGAGATATAAGTAAAGTTGAGCAAGATTAATGCAAAATTGTAATTGGTTATAGGTTTAGATAGGTGGAATAGTGATGAGAGAGGCAAATATTTCTGAATAGTTAAGTTTAGTAAAGAAGATTGTTGTGAAAATAAGAATAAGTTTTTTAAATGTTTCTTCAAGAATGTTAAATAGTATTATAACAGCTTTATCATTATCAGAGTTATGTTGTTAAATTAAGTCATTAAGAAATTGAGATCTAGCATTAGCCATTTGTTTAATTAATAGATAAAAGTTTGCTTTGAGTAGATCTCAGTTTCTAACTGCTTCTTTAATAATTTTGTCAGAATAGAAGTTATAAAGATGTTCTTTAAGAAAGTTAAAAAGTTTTTAGGAGATCTCTATTTGTAATTTTGTGTGATTTTGCATTTTATCAGTAACTGAAAAGTTTGCTAAGAAGTCATATAATGGGTTAAGTTTGGGTCTTGTTGCTTGACTATAAGATTAAGCCAATTGAGGTTATTGAGATAATTTTTTATTAGACTGTTGTTTGTATAAAAGTGATAAAGCTTAATGTGAAGGTTTGTTGTTGTTGCTATATTTGTTGGATTTGTGGTTGTTGTTGTTGTGATTTAGGTGATATTGTAGAGCTATTGATGTCCATATCATTGTTAGTAGAAATCATTTCTTTAAAGTTAGATAAAGTAGATACAAATTCTAAAATAAAAGAGTTGTTTGAATTTTGTTCAAGTAGAAAAGTAACAAGCTATTGAGTTGGAAGTTTATATTGTAAAGATGGATCTTGTTTAGAGTTTTTAGTAAGTTGGAGTTTGGGTTGATTAGCTAAAGTGATTTTTTTATAAATTTCAGCTAAGTAGTTATTATGATATGCTATGTTTTAGTAAAATATGGATTTATTTTATAGTGTATAGTTGTTATTAGTCACTTTATAGCTTATTAGAATTTGGTATTTGAGATAAGTGTGTGTATAGATAATGGCTATAGGAGATGATGGAACTTGTAATTTAGATTTTGCAAGTGCTTATTAGAGTTTTTTAGTTTGTTTATTAGTTGTTGTTTTATTAGTTTTACTGTTAAGTTTATATGTTTTGTTGTTTTTTGCAATGAATTAAGTGTGAAATAATTTACACATGCACTTAATTGTTGCAGTTGTTGCAGAAGCAGAAAAAAAATGAGTTGCTAAATGAGATCTAAGTTCCATAGTAATACATTTGGTAGGTCTGTATTTGTTCAGAATAGCTCTTACTTGTCTGGATTCTTTTTCATAAATGATGATGCTATAGAAACTTATGTGATTCTTAAAGAAGTAATTAAGATCTAAGGTATTTGGTACTCTGTACTAAGAGTAGGCATAGTACTATAATTTTACTTAGAAGTCCAAGTTTATGTTACTTAATAAAAATTTTTGTAATCTTTAATTAAAGATTTTTAAAAGTTTAATTATAATATAATATTAATTGCAGAGTATAATTTGTGTTTGCAAAGGTTTTACTGTGACTACTGCAGCTGCTATGACTGCTGTGGCTTGTGTGATCTTGTGCAACCTATATAACACAAATTTGTGGCTAGTGTGGCTAGAATAGTACAAATTTATATATAGTTGAATATTATATTAACTATTGTATAATTGAATATAAAATTTATTTTTAGCAAGTTAGTACAAGATAATTTGTAATAAATAAATTTCTTTTTTAGATAAATTTAATTTACACAGTATGAAATTAAATAAAACCAATCTTAGAAATAATTTGAAGTTACACAAAAACATTTTGGAAAAAAAGAATTTGGAGGTAAAGACAAAAGAATAAAAAAAAAAAAAAGAAACTACAGAGGAGTTAAAGTTGTTTTCTATTATAATTTCATTAATTTTAGACCTATAAGCTTCTTTTTAGCCTTGTTTTGATCAAAAGAGAATACTTTATAATTTTTCTTATGACTGTAGAGTAGGTTAACAAGATACTTTATAAGAAATAATTAAAAGTTTAATAATGAAAGCCAAAGGTTTTTTTGGCAGTTTAAACTGCTAGTTCAAAAGTTATAAACTTGAAACTTTTAGAGTATTTGTAAAATTCAAAGCTAAGCAAGTTTGTTTAAAATACCAAAATTGGTTATCTTAGTAAAATAATCAGATATTAGCAATTTTAGTACTAACAAATTTTTAGTTATTTTTGTATATAAAGGATTTACAGAAAGAGTTTTTTTTAATCTTTGATTTAGTATTTAATTAGTAATATAATTTAAATTATACTTTTTTAGTTTTTAGGTTTAGACAATGCTTTAGAACTAGGTTCTAAGTGTTTTTGATCTCAGACTTAATAATTTTCTAGTTCTTAGATTTGGGTAATGTTCTAAAGCTAAGTTCTAAATGTTTTTAATTTTAAATTTAATAGTTTTTTAAATTTCGAAATATGTACTTATTTATTTTAATAAATAATATAATATGTAATTAATTTATAGTTTTCTAGCTCTTAGACCTAAGTAATGCTCTGAGGCTAGGTTCTAAGTATTTTAGATCTCAAATACTATTTTAATAAATAGTATAATAATTAATTTATAGTTTTTTAGCTCTTAGGCCTAGGCAATACTCTGTGACTAAATCTTAAATATTTTAGATCTTAGATTCTAAAATTATTAACTTTAATAAATAATGTAATAATAATTTATAGTTTTCTAGTCTTAGGCCTAGATGATGCTTTGAAGCTAGTTCTTAAGTTTTTTTGATCTCAAATTTAATAGTTTTTTAGTTTTCAGATTTAAGCAATACTCTGAATTTAGATTCTAAATGTTTTAAATTTTAGATTTTATAGTTATTAATTTTAATAAATAATATAATGATTAATTTATAGTTTTTTAGCTCTTAAATCTAGACAATATTTCAAGACTAAGTTTTAAATATTTTAAATCTCTGTTCCAAATGATGTTTCAAATAAATTTTTAAAATTTAGTATACTTTAATAAAATTTAATAAAATTTAGTAAAATTTGATATATTTTTTTTAAAATTAATAAATCTAATATGTTTTTTTTTTAATATTAATAGTAAGACCATGCTTTCATCATTTTTAAATATTTAATTAAGATTTTACATAAAATACAATTCTGGTTTTAAAATATTATAGAAAAAATAGAAGCTTAGACTAATTTATTTGCAACCTAAACTAACTGAAGTGACCAGAGTTCACCTAAATTTAAGTATTAGTAATTATATATAAAAGATTAGTTTGATATTTAATCTATTGGATATATTAAGAGTTTATTTTTGAACTAATAGAGTTGAGTAAAAGAAAGTGTGATGGAAGTGAGACAGCATTTGAAGGTATGTTATATTCAGAAGGTTGGGCTGTAGATCTTAAGATACAATATAGAATTCAGATTTTGTGATAGATTTGTTGATTAAAATGAAGTAAGAACTTAATTACAAATGTTGTGACTATTTTTTTGGATGACAAAATTGCAATAATGTCAATAAGTTTATTTGGTATTAGACCTATTAGAGTTAAGAAGATTGAAGATAAGTCTGATATACTGTGAATAGTCATACTATTCAACAGTTTAATTTGATTGTGCAGGTTGGTTATAGTATTTGATATAGTGTTAAGTGTTTTAGTATTTAGAGTATATTGTAATAAAATATCAATGAGACTATATAACAGTTGATTAGATAGGCATGTTGTCTAGTGAAGGTGAAAACTGATTTGGTGACAATGATGACAGATGGATAAGTATGAATGATATTATTTGTATAGAATATGTAAAGTAAAAAGATTGTTTAATAGAATTTTAATTCTAAAAGATTTAAGAATAGAAAACTGAAAGCTGTGTGAGAAGTTTAAGATTTTTTGATTGTTATTGATATATAGCCAGGTAGTTTGTCAATTAACTTGGTTAAGAATTTTGTGCCATTTTTAAAAATAGTTTTGTGTAATTCATAATGTATAAATATGTGCATAACATATTGTACGGATACTGCAATGAGTGGGTAATTCTAAAAGTAAGTTTTTAAAATTTAATATATATACAAAGTTGTAAATATTGTAAGGCATAAAGGTAAGATATAATAAGTTGTAATGATTGCATGCAAGTTGGTCTGCAAGGTTATTTTACTGATAATCTTGATGAGCAGTAACTTTGTAAAAAATAATATAAATATTGTATGATTTAACAAAGTTAATGAGTGTGTTCTATAATAAAAAATATAATATATGTGTGTAAGATAAAGTATGAGTTAAGTTTGAAAGGCTGTGATATTTGAAGATTACAGATTGTAAGTTAGTATATATATGTATAGTACAGTTTCTCAGAGCAGTAATAAGAGCTAATAAAATAGCAGTAAGCTCAGACTTAAATAAGCAAGGCCAGTATCTTATTTGGATTTAAAATTTATAATATATATTGTTTAGAATTTAGGCCTATTTGATGCTAATAAAGCATTGTGAAGTATCCAGGTTAATAACTAAGCCATTAGTATAAAAATAAAGTTTTGATAATTGTGCATTGTAGTTAGTGATTTGTTGAAGATTGTCTGTTAAAGTGCTGAATTCAAATATGATTAGGATTAAGCATGTTGTAATGTTGATATTGAAGAAGTTAAGAATTTGAGTAGGATGTCAAATTGCAATAGAGTATATAAGATCAAGGTGATTAGCATTAAAGTTGAGAGTTTTGTTATATGTATTAACTTGACTAAAAAATTTAGAAGTGAGATTAATAGGAATATTGATTGTATATTTATTAACAATTGTATAAGAGTTAAAAGAACAATCTAGATATGCTTGTGATTGAATAGGTAAAAGTAGATATAATAAATAAATTGCTGTTCTATATAACATTGCTAATAAGTAATAAGAATAGTTTCTAAAAAAGAGAGTTGTCTTCTGGCTTTGCCAATAATGATTTGATTATTAAGTACTATAATAAGTCATAGTTTTTTTTATAAAGAAAAGTGTTCAGTTGAATAGCTATAATAGTTTGTATTAAGTAAATGTAGATGTTAGTAAAAAGTATAATTATATGAGTGGCTTGTAATTTGATCTTCTAGATAGTTAAACCAGAGTAGTTGAAATTTTGTTCATGCATATAGATATGTGTTTTCAATCTAAAAGATATAAGTTATCAAATATAGTTAGTTGATCTAAGTAAATGATGCAATAGTATCAAAGTTGTTTTTTAAATATTAGATATTTTAAGTGTAATAAAAGTAGTAATTCAAGTAAAATAAATTCTTCTTGAACAATATATGAAATATTGTATAATGGATTAAATATGAATATAATACTAAGGTGTATGAAAATTTAAATGATTTTAAAGTTAATAGTATGCATGTTAGGCTTATCAATAATAGAATTGTTATGTATCAGAATACTAGTAGATGATCACAAGTTGTTCTAAAGTTGTTAAAGTCTAATGTGAGTACTTATACTTAATAAATTAGAAAAATTAAGTTTTTTGATAAATTTTATAATATGATGTTGTAGTTGAATATCCTATATATTACAAATATTGTATAACTAAGAGTAAAGTAATGTGCTAGTAGGGATTATGTGACTAAGTTTGACTTTATTTTTCACAAGACTTATATAACTTGTAAGTATTTTGTTACATGTATATTGGTTAAGAACAATGTTGTGAAGATAGTATTTAATTGTAGAAATAATGACAGTATTGATGATGTAATATGCATATGTATTAGTAATTTGTTTGGTACTTGCAATTTTAACAAGATGTAATGATTCTGAAATAATAAGTTTGGTTTGTTTAGCTTGTTTGTTATTAAGTGTAAACCAATATTCAAGAAATTTGAATAGTTTATTTGGTAAATAAAGATTAAGAAAATGGTTGTTATATGTAATAGAAGTATAGTTGAATTGTTTATTATTAGTTGTAAGTACTGATTTGGAAGGATTAATTTGTATATTAGCCAAGTTAAAGAATGATTCAGTTATAGAAAGAATTTGTAATAGCTTTTGTTATAAGAATGCAATTCAGAGAATATCATTTATATAAACAAAAACTGAACAATATAAGCTAAGCTTATTATGTGTTTGATGTTTTAGATTAGTTAGTCAAAAGACTTGTGTAGTATAATCTTTAAAGTTGTTATAAATATATGAGATAAGTAGATTATAGTAGATTTTTTATAAAAGAGAAGTGATACTTTTATCTTGGTCAATACTATTGTATACAAAATATGATGAAGTAAGTCCAAGGTTTGTAATAACTTGGTTTTGTTGATTATAAAGAATATTAGTAATAGTGTTTATAATAGAGTAACGAAGGGCAAGGCATTGCAAAGATTTTTGAAGAAGAGTAAAATTAACTGAGTCATATGCTTTACTTATATTTTGAGATAAAAGCCAAATTAATTTGTTGTTATATGATGCATCTTTGATAAGGTTATTAAATATATAGATTGGTATAGATGTGTTGTTGTTAGATAAGGCAACATAATTGTATGATAAAAGTATAGAATGTTGAGAAAACACAGTACTAATTCTAAAAGTAATAATTTTTGTATAAACTTTTTAAATATGTTCGATAAGACTAATAGGATAAGTAAAACTTAAGTCACTATTAAATATATTATACTTTGGAATTAGATAGATTATACTATGCTTTTATTGTTTAGAGATTTGACTTAAATTAAAGTAATAGTTAAATAAAGCTATAATAACTTTAATACAGATAATATCTACATGTTTAAGCATTTTATAGCTAATATTTGTAGATTTATAAGCTTTTCTGTTGAGAAGTTTTAACAAAGTTTGAAGAACCTATTCTTTTGTTATAAAAGAGTTAAGAGAGTTATACATTAAGTATTGATATATAATTGTGATTAATACTATGTATGCCAAAAGCTATTGAACAGTGCTTAGTCAGTTAGTCAATATGCATTCCAATCATAGAAGTGTGATTGTATATGCTGTTTTATGAGTTTGGAGTTTGTAATAAGTTGGTCAGAAAGTTTGAGATTGAAAAAGTAAATAAGAGCTTTGTATCAATTAAGAATATTATTAATAGCTTGTTTAAAGTGTATTGAAAATGTTTTACATCTCTTTTCAGTTGCTTGTTAGATTTGTTGATAAAGTAGTAATAAGTTTTCTGTATAATAAGTATAATAAAGTTGTTGTCAGATATCTTGTACATGTTGGGTCCATATATGAATTTGAGAATAATCATCTGGATTAAGAGTTTGAAGATTACAATAGGATCTGTTATTAATAGTCTTAATTCTAGAGTTTATTATGTTCATGTTGAGATTGTTGTGAGTGTTTTTAATAATTTTTATTAGATGCCCAAGCTTTTTAAGTAATATATAGATTAAGATAAAGTTAGAAGAATATTGATAGTTGTAGTTATGTTTACAAGTTTTTTTGTTAAAAATAGAATGTATTGCAGTATTGATTATTAAATATTTAATTTTATGCTAAGTAGTTTTAATGCTTTCATTGGTATCACTATTGAGTGATGTATTATGAAGGCTAAGATTGTGAAAGAAAAGATCAGAAAATTCTGTCTATTTGTTAGTTAATATAACTCTGTAATTAAAGATTCTGTAACTGATATCAGTATAATGATATGGAGGTTTGCTATATGCATTAATGAAAGTTCAGATAGATATGAGAATAGAGTGGTTACTAGGTTTAGAAATGGCTGGCTCAGCTTAGTTCAGCTTAAAAAAGCTGTTAAAGCCAGCTTAAGCTGACTTAAATTAGTTTAATTTGTTTTTATAATTAATATTTTAATTCTAATTTAAAGTTTTTAAATTAGTTTGAATTTAATATATTACTGTTATTATTTATAAACTGTATACAAAATTTTGACATAATATATTCTAATAATTTTTTTTTTTTTTTTTGATATTAAGGTGACCTCTTTGGTCTTTTGACTTTTATTAATCACTTGTCAGCATTGTGGTTCAATG